>JASDQU010107304.1:161946-206751 GCA_032191745.1 Picea mariana
TAATGATTAATTTAGAGATTGGTTTGGAGTTGGTTTGAGATTTTGTAGGAGCTGTTGAGATATTATCTCAACCTCCATACCTATGTTTGGAATTGGTTGGATCTAACTCCAGCTACATATACCTATTGTATCTTGGGATTTAAAATAGTAATACAATATTATTTTGTGTGTAATTTTCGTGTTATGGCTGCTCTCTTAAATTCTGACTAGTCCTCACCAGTGCATACGATCTAGATCTTCTGCAAGATTTCTGCGTGGTTGACGATACCTCTGCAGGTAAAAAAATATATAACTTCTTCATTTTTTCTCTCTCTGTAGTCTTGCTTACTGTTTCATTTTTTAGAACTATTTACATTAACAATGGCTCTGTTATTGATATTACAGATAGTGTGAAGGTGAATGGATTTCCATGCAAGGATCCCAAGATGGTGAAGGCCTCCGACTTTTTATTTCAAGGACTAGGAAATCAAGGTTCCACCAACAATATGTTTGGGTCCCTCGTTACAGCGGCGAATGTAGAAAATTTTTTGGGGCTGAACACACTGGGAATATCAATGAACCGTGTGGACTTCGCTCTTGGGGGCGTGAACCCTCCTCATATCCATCCTCGTGCGACGGAGATTGCTTTTGTAGTGGAGGGCACCATTCTGGCTGGTTTCATCACCACCAACAATACTTTGTTCTCGTAGAAGTTAGAAAAAGAAGATGTGTTTGTTTTTTCCGAGGGGTTTGGTCCATTTTCAGTAGAACATTGGGCGTTCCTTCGCTATGTCCATCACTGCATTTAACAGCCAGCTACCAGGAGTCCAAGTGCTTCCATTCTCCTTGTTTGGGTCGACTCTGCCTGCTCCAGAGGATGTGCTGGTCAAGGCGTTTCAGATCAGCGACAAGGTAGTCAAGAAAATCAGTTCTAAATTCACTCCCAATTAGGTTTTATGAATGTCCACTACTCCACTGTATTATGGGTTATATTGTTCAAGGTAGATTTATGAATAAAAAATCGAAGCTATACAACTTTGAAAGATTTTCAATAAAACTTATTATCATTTGTGTCGCTTCGTGTAATGTATTGGGGTTATGATTGTAATGTGATCAATGTTAGTCGATGATTCTGATTTGATTTGCATAGATGAACGTTTGTAAATAATGTTAATTTGGAGCACCATGATTGTGATTAGATTTGCATTTAAATGTTAAATAATAATTTTTAGTTGGAACGTTATGATTGCCTCTTTTATGATTGACAAAAATGGTTAAGACTATATATATATATCATGAACAAGATATATATTCATGATATATAAAATATCATGAGCAAGCATCTGATCCCATCTTATTTACGACATATAAAATATTTTACCACAAACTCCTATTTACTACCTCATGTGAGAGCTAAAGCTTGGATTAGTAACAAAGGTTTTCCATAAGGTTCTCCAAAAGTGTTCAACAAATTTAATTTAGTGTCATTGTTAGAAAATACAAATTTATCAGCAGTTTTTCCTTCTACCTATAGATGGATGTCACTTAAATAGACTATCACAAAATTTTCAATAAACTCTTTAAAAAATTCATTCATTAACCTCATAAATGTACTAGGAGCATTTGTGAACCCAAAAGGTATCATCAATCATTCATACAATCCACTAATAGTCTTGAAAGAAGTTTTCCATTCATCCCCTTCTCTAATTCTAATTTGGTGATATCCACTCTTTAAATCAATCTTTGAAAAATATTTTGAACCACTCAAACAATCCATCAAATCATCTATGCGAGGGAATGGAAATATGTACCTTATGGTAATTTTTTGGATTGCTCTGGAGTAGTGAACATGCATCATCGTCCATCCTTCTTTGGGATGAGTATTGTTTGTACAAGACATAGACTTAAAGTCTCCTTCACCAATCCTTCATCTAACAACTCATGTACCTACCTTTTAATGTCTTCACTCTCTTGTGGGGTCATTCTATAGGTTGTTTTATAAGAAAACTTGTTCTATTGATTGAATCAAAGTGATGTTTAATACTTCTTGTTGACAAAGTGTTCTTAGACACATAATTTTATTAATAAGGAAAAAGTAATTACAATCAAAAGTGAGAACTCAAAATCTCCTTAACCTCATTTGAAGAAGGAGTTTGTTTATATAGCTCAAATCTAAACTAAAATGTTAGGGACCTAACCTACCTAACCCCTCAAGTGGGTAGAATAATATATTTCCATGTAATAAAGGTCAATATTAATAAGGCCTAGCAATAAGGAGGAATAATTCAAATGTAAGAAGACCTAATAGAAGCTTCTGCTTCTAGAAGGATGTTCCTCTATATTGTTCTTTTGGATAGATAGATTTAGTATAAATAAGAATAGAGGGTATGCAAAGTTTTTTCTTGGATATTATTGTATTAGAGCTCTGCTCTACTAGAGGTTGCCCCCTCGAAGAGGCAAGTGAACATTGTTATCAGTAATCAAAGTGCTCATTCTGGTGTATTCTAGTATTATTCTAGTATTGTTTTGGTATTATTCTGCTTATATCCTTATTTCTTTTCTATTTCTAGCTAAAATATTTCTGTTATGCATAGTATTTTATATCTGGAATACTACAAGTGGTATTAGAGCACCTTCCTCAACAGAAAATTGTGGGTTAAATTTTTTCAGGGTAGAGACGTATCCCAACGTGTTAAAGCTACATAGATCTTTCGTTACGCGCATAAACCTGTGGTCATGGAGTCATACAAGAAATAAATACAATAGGTACTTAAGAGCACATTTGTTGGCCACCCTTGTAACCCCTGTTGGTACCCCTTCGAGTGGTAGCGCATCAGACAACACCTGTATACGGATCGAACTAGATTTCCTAAATCCCTCCATAGATAAATCGATCAGTCACCTGACTGCTATAGTGCCATCGAGAACAACACTCGGGAATTGCTGTCTAGTACCTGGGTAGTCGGGTAGTACGGCTAAGGGAAGTGTCTAGACTCCTTAGTTGGTGCCCTGAGAGATTGGGCCGAGTACTACTGTTGGACCCTGCACGTATATCAGAGAGCTATAGCACACGGAAAAATCTTGTCTGTAGAAACCCTGAATATCCTACCCCTTGGGATAGAAAAAAATAAAAAAATAGAACAGATAAGATCTATTACCGCGCAAATGCGTCTTTTGCATTCTGGTTGCGAAATTACTACACATTTCTTCTTGTTAAACATTTGGGAATTTTTTCACTGCAGTATTCTTCAAGCCAGAGTATAACTTCGCAGGAGTAAAAAAAAAAAGAGTATAGTGATCCCACTGGCACATTTATTTGGGACCTATTCGATTGGATTACCCTTTTTTTCCCTAACCATAGTCATACCCTTCACTTTTAATCCCTTTTGTTTCAGTGGACCTAACCCCTTCCTAGTTTCCCTATTTTTCCTCTTCCATTTTATTTCCCTTCTCACACTAATCATCGTGATACCTGTAGGAACACTTGTACTTTTTTTCGAATGCTCTAGTTATCAAAGGTTGGAGCCACCTACTTTCTAAGTAATGAAACGATACACTTAATCCTAAAAATTTAGATTTCAGGATCTTATGTATATCACGATTATACCTACCAAAGCCCCAGTATCTCGACACGTGAAATGGTGATAGTTGGTTTAGTTTTAATCACCATTATTGAACCACTAAGAAGGGATTATCACCTTTTATTACCTCGTTCTCTCGCGTTTCGGGAGTTACATGTCGAATTCCCTTCAAACCTCCGACATGCAAAGTCATGAAATTGTTTTAAGTCAATCTGGTTAATAACAAGAATAATGACATTTAAGCCATAGTTAATCTTTTTTGTGATTTCACGACTCGACAATTGTTACCTCAAAAACAACACGTTTGTAACTCCGATCCCCGAAGTCACGATATTCATTAATTAATTGTGGTTAATTAAAATATTAAGTCAAATCACAGTTAATCAACCAAATTTCACTATCGCAAATTTGGGGTTCGTGGTTCAAAGACTAGGAGTAAAATCATCTGATACTGCGAACGCCGAAAAGGGGATTAAGGACTAAACGCACCTAATTACAAGGTTGAACTGGATTAATTAACACCTTAAATGACCTTCAATCCGTACATCCTACAGACCAAGAATTAAACGTTGTCGCAATCCTCCAGAATCACGAATTATCAAACATTTATGGCATTTATTAGAAATTTACTGAGGTGATTGATAGTAAGATCCCGTTTTATTTCTAAATCTTTCTATTAAATCATTTAAACATTTTTTCAGCAAGAACTCACACAGACTTAAGTGCTCAAAGAGAAAAGGTTTCAGTCATTATCTTAGGTTTCTTTCTAATTTGCGTAGAGCCAGTTCACCAAGATAACCTCTGTCTGTGTTTTCATTTTCTGTGACAGGGGATCTAATTTCAAGGTTGTATATCATGGCTTCGCGAAAAGCGTCCAAGGCAGCTGTCGAGAGTCCAGGTCAAGGTTCAGATATTGTTTCTGATACCTCGTCTAGAAGTATCAATACTGTCAAAACATGGACATATGTCTCCAACATTCTGCAATCCGAGTTGATAAATTGTCCAGATGATTCCAGCAATAACAAGAAAGACGACTTGTCCACCAAATACAAAATCATCTCTCAGTCAGAGATGCACAAGATAGCAGCAAGGCCACAGATGTTTCCCTATTATGATATGATCAGATGGGTGCTGGACCATGTAAACATCCCGACTAGGACAATATTCAACGAGCATAAGGTGGTAATTGGGACATTCAGACCAGAACATTTACAAGCAATGTATAAATTGTCTCCCACACCAAACCTTACTCACAATGCCGAATTCTTAGAGGGTTTCAAAAAGAAGGAATGCAAGTAGTTTTGGAAAAGCTTATCCGATCTGATCAAAGACTGGGTTTCGCACCTCGCGAAATTCAGAGTCGATACTAATGGAATTTATTCAATCTCATCGTTGGTACCACAATTCATGTATATAGCAATAATGGTTTGCAGAATGTATGGGAGGGAGAAAACCTCTCAATTCTTTCTCCCATGGCTATCGCTTATTCACACAATAACAAAGGGATTTTCTTTCGACTGAGCCAAATTGTTGTCAGACAGTCTGACCTGTCGAATTACAGAGTATCGAGCACAGAAAGGGAGCAGGAAAGCATCCTCATTCTTCATGTTCGCTTACATTATGGATGTTATTTGCTTCATGACACCTTTTCCATTAATGATTTGGAACTGGACTCCAACCAATGAAGAGCCTATTCATGTATACCACTCGAAACTCTGGGAAGATAAAGCCAAAGAATTCATCTATGATATTTTCAACTGGGTAATGATACCAATGCATGTCTCCATCTTCGGCCATCCGCCTCCCAAGATTTCAGATAACATCATGACCAACCCGAGAAGCGTGGCATATTGGTATATAGAAGCGGAGTTTTCGTATATTAGGGTTTTTGGCACCTCTCTGCCCTTATATGCTCTTCCACTATTCTTACCAGACAAGCTAGTATGTCGCGATATCGCCAGGAAAACTGTGCTCGGTGGGATAAGCAATGAATTCAAAGGAGTATCGAAGAAGGTATGGCCACCCTTCCCCATTCACATTGGTACATATTATTTATTAGATTTCAGCCATGCCAAAGCAGAGGCTACGGCCTTGGAGGAAATGAAATTGGTAGACATTGAGTTTAAGAAACATGACCCTAATAAGGTTGTGAGTAATCACATGGCGAGTTGTGGGCTGAAGATATACGAACACGAAGACTCACCTCATGATGAAATATTCCGAGGTGCAAGGTCCTACTCTGAAGTCTTAAGCCCAGTTCAATATTTGTTGCTCGATGATATGGTCGATTTTTATAAATTCCAAGAGCACAGGAGAAGTTGCCTCCCCAAATTTTTACAAGGAAGAAAATCACAACCTTCGGGTACATAGCAAGCAGAAGATAAAATTTCAACGGGCACGAACTCTAGAAAACAAGAGACTCAGGACAAGACAGAGAAAAATGAGATCTTGAATCAGGAAGAAGAGATCCCCAACCAAGAAGAAGGAAACCTAGAGATAGTTACCAAGGAAATCGACAGCCCCATTGCATCAGTCACTCTCTTACAATTCACAAAGGGGAACACAATACAGAGTGGATATTCAAGGAGGACCTGACACCTATCTCTATAGAAGAGTTTCCTCCTAGTGAATTCTTCTTCGGTAAGAAAAGGAAGGCTGTGGTGAAGCAAGAAACATACCAAAGAGCGAGCCCAGTAGCTAAAAAATACAAAATCCTAACAGATGGAGAATCCTTGGAAGAGGAAGAATTCACCGATGAGGTAACAGGAACATTGGGGGGCTTATGCAATAGCCAACCAATATTCAGTTGGAACTTTGAAGGCACGGTTGAAACAAAAGAACCTCTTGATTAACAAATTGGAGGCTCGGGTAGCAACGACAGAGGCGAATGTCAGGGATGAGGAAAATAAAGGTTTCAAGAAAGACAAAGTAACTGATTAACAGGAAATCGAGAGACTTAAATCCGATCTTGAGAAGATGCATCCTTCGATACAAATAAGCCAAACGCAGGTAGGTCAACAGGAGGACCAAATAAAACTGTTGCTATCTAAATTAATTTCTGTGTAAAACTAGGTCATAGACATAACGATATTCCAATCCCAAGCCATGGAAATTTGAAAGAAGGTAGAAGTATCTCAACAGGATATACTTTCCAAAGTAGAAACCATATAGAATCATTTTCATACGATAGAAAAATTGTTAAAGGATATCTCCTTGAGAGAAAGAGAATTTGGGGCAGCTCGGGTTGATTTCCAAGAGGTTGTTATAGCAAAAATGAAAGAAGAGGTGGCCATCAGTTCCAGGTTGTCTATCCCAGAGCAAACCAAAGGTAACATCTTACTGAAGACGTGGAAACATAATATATCCGAGATCAGAAAAAGAGCTAAAGAGATGAGCGATTCTTGTGAAGAAACATTTGACTTGATCAATAAAAAAAATTTGGATCTCGATAAGGAAGGTAGTGCTGGAACACTGGGAAAAATTGACATAGCCAAACATTTGCTGGATATCAAGGAAAATGTGGAAAACGGAAAAGTTGAATTATCCCAGGTAAGTCAGGTCGATATTTCCCAAGTGGATAAATGGTTGATAAAGCCAAGCTTTCAATTGTGTTCTATCATCACGGAAGACCGACAAGTAGGAAAAATATTGCCATAGTTGGAAAAGAATTACTACACTTCCAAGGTGAACAACCAAGCCGAACCTTCCAAGCTGATAGCCCAGTTGATATGAAGGTGTGTTAAATGTATTGAGCAGGGGAAAGGGCAGACTTATGGAGGAAAGTAGTAATATATGCCTATTCCATCCTATTTTTGGAGCCAGAGAACAAGAAAATAAAATCCCCTTCCGATGTAGAGGAATACAAGAGATAAGGAAGTGAAACGCTTCATTTTCCATTTGTAACCGAAATTTTTAGAATGATTAGAATTCAAAGCATTTTAATCTTGTATAAGTATAATTTTGAAAGATAGAACAAGGGATTATTTTTTATTTTTGGTCGATTGTACCAGAGAATATTTATTTCGCCTGAATTAATACAAGGCAGATCGAAGACTCTTTTTTCCCTCAAGACTGGGTTATGTGTTTCTTCTGTTATTTGGCATTTTGCATCATTTCTCATATGTGTCTTTAATGAATTCTTAGCTGCAATTTAGTACAACCTCTACTGTGGTGATCATTTATTTTAGTCATCTAATCATTTACAACTTTTCCTCTGTATTGGCTATCAGCAGGTACTAGACCTGTGAATTGTTTAGATCTCTATATCATATGCTTCATTAAAGTTTTTCCTGCTTATTTTCTTCTTCTGTCACAAGGTGAGATTCTTCCCTAATTGATGCCTCACATTGTTCAACAACTCTATGTTTTCTCTCACTTCATGCATGGTTTTAAAATTTAACTCAGTTACGGAAAACATCCTTTGATTTCATCATACTATTAATTCAATTTTGGGATTCTTTCTCGTATAATCTAAAGGTGAAACAACAACCAACACTTTATAAAAAACTCTGTCCCTTTATGACTGTACCTATAGCAAGACAACCATACATAGAACCCGGTCTCTCATATCAAACCAGCCTCGCTTTAAAACTTTTTGATACCATTCTGAAAACTGCTACTACCCAGGCCGAGCTCAAACATTCATGGGCAGCCATTGAATGGGACATAAACATTCAAGAACAATTGGAAGCTAGACACGGACAACTCATAAATCAACCTTAGCTTCTTTTCCCAGTTTTTTTCTTCCTTTATATGTTTCACCCTCTTTTTGGATGCCTAGACTCAGTACTTTATAGCCTTAAGTACAGACTCTAGAACAACATCTTTTTGGCATAGTTGCCGGGGAAAGAGATATGAAATCATTTTCCCTGGGAGAACAACATTTTCAAATTACCACTCTTTGATAGTGAACAAAGAGTGAACACCTTCTAAAGGCTAAGTTTTTATTATTCACTTGGTGACTCCACATTAAGTAAGTTGGCATCTGGTCGAAGGAACACGAGACAAAATCCAGATGGTAAACAGACCACGCCTGTTCCCGATCCCAAAAAAAAACTAAAATCAAGAGGTTCCCTTAATCCAACTACTGCGGTCTACCAGCTTAGACACACACAACCTAAGGCCAAGATTCCACTCGAATCGGTGACTTCACAAGAAGCTCTCATCAAAACCCTTTCCGAAGCAATGAAGACAGTCGAGGTTGAAACCCTAAACCCAAATTTAGCTTTCCCAGAAATTAAATCTGAAACTCATACGACTACCCCCTGTATAAACGAAGGCAAAAATCCCTCGGTAAAGCTCGTGTCAATTGATATCCCTCCTGTTAGTGATAATTCTTGTTTTGGGCTCGAGAGCATCCAGGTCTGCACAGTGCGTAGGAATCGCCCAAGCGCAGCATGGGAGAATCCTTTTTTCAGTGACGCGTCAAGCGAGCGGGCGGAGTTTTGCTGTCGGCGACCAAGATCCACCTACAGATTTTATCGACGGTCATCGGGTTTTCGGGGCTATCGGGTTGCCTGAAATTTAGCATAGGGGACAACTCCCATATTTCAAGACAAATCTGGGTCATCCGATCCAATTGGGACAGTTGGCTGCCAGTCGGCATATCAGGGATCGGGGTTTCGGGAGTCAAGGAGGTGTCCGTTCATTGCATTTGAAGTTGCCGATCGGTGAAACGCCGAAAGCACCTTTGGCGCCGAGCCCACGGTCTTAGCCCCAGGTCATATCAAGCGAGCCTATAAAGGGGGATAGCCCCTTTTATAATAGTGCTTACTATCTAGGCCGTCCATCTGAAGGATGCACGGCACGCATCTATGCCATGTCGGTATTCGGGAGTTCGAGCTATAAGACTCCTCAACATTTCACATTTCGAAACCTCGAACCCCAAAACGCCGAAAGCGCCTAGAATTAGGCCCATGGTTCGGGCGCCCGGTCACATAGGAGTAGGACTAAAAGAGGGGCGCTAATGTCTCAGACCTGGGCCTGCAATATTGCTGAATTAGTTCATAACCGTCAGATCAGTGGGGGGATGCGTGGTGACTATTAGGCCTTCCCGGCATTCCACCCATCGTGATTTTGAAGGGGGAAAGACCTGCTCTTTCTCATCCGCGAACCCTGAAACACCGAAATCACTCTGGAAAATAGGCAAGAGGTCACGGCCCGTGGTCACTCGAGGGAGTAGAAGGGGCTGTACCGAAAAGGCCAAAAGTGCTAAGATGAGTTTCAGAAGGGGGGAACTGTGTCTCTAGATGTTGATTCGACGTGATCTAAATCCCGATGCCTGCTTGGGATAAATGAGATAAGAGATAAGGTGGTTGAAGCCTCGCTTCATTCATTAATTACAAGGAATGAACGTCCTGGCTGGAAGGTCTACTCGAGATGGTCCTCTGTACTGGTTCTTTCCATGGAAGCCACGCCGAGTCCTCGACTCGCCAGGGAATCCTGCACACGCTAATTCAACATTTAAGGGCTCAGCTAACCCCTGGCGCGAGCCATGCAGAATTAAGGTGGCGTATGACAGGAGAAGTGCAGGCCGGATTTGATTGAGGAGACGCCATACATTGAAATCTCTGAGACGCCATTGCTAAGCGAATTTTTCTAAGTATATAGGCTTAGTCTTTGTATTTTGTAAGGTATCGATGGTAGAGCACAGCTCCCGATTGTAAAGTTTTAGCAGACATTCTAGCTCTCTGGTCATGCATCTGTATATAAGATTTCTTATTTTATAACAGACAGTATTCTTACTCCATCTAAGTTTTCATCCTATGCTAAGAGAGTTCATGATCGACTGATTCGCACGAATTATGGCAATTCTGTTGTGATAAAGGATTTATTGTGACATTATTGTTTTCTCTGGTTTTCTGCGTTTGAATGTAGGAGGATCTTGCGTTTAGATGTCTTCTTCCACAGTCTGTTAGGAACCTGATGTTTACGACAGACCTTTGCATCTCTCTGATACAAGTCTTCCCCCCTACTCACCCTTACTACAACTCACTGTCTGAAGTTATCTAAGACCTCACTTGCCTATGCATGCTTGGCCTAGTTTCGAAGTTAGAACCACATCGTCGTGAGTTAACTTCCATTTGATCACCCCATTAAATAAATCGTGACATAAACTGATGGGTGTTGGGCTCTGCTCCTGCTGCAATCCAGGGGTGACTTCCATCGCCAACACCTCCAAATATTTAGTTATATTTCTCGACCTTACTAAGTCTCGAAGAGTATACCATATAATCAGATTCCAAACCTGTGGGTTCCCCCATTTATATCTCTTGCAAATCAAAGGAACCAATCCCTCATATCCCGTTTCCACCTTTTTTATCTTTCTCGTCTCCTGAAGAAGCTAAAGATTCTCTATAAATCTTCCAAAAACGTATGTACAATGTACCGGTTTCCTCTTCTAAAGTATCTATGGCAGCAGTCGGAGGAGGAGGAGGAGGAGTTGGGGCTTCTACAGGAGGAGGAGTGGGGGGCCAAGGGCCACCCCCACCCCCCAATATTTTTGCTAAAGTAGTTTCTAGATATGCTCCTCTGGTCCTCCCAGTACCCCTTCATGACCTGCCTGAAAACTACATGAAAAACCTACCTAAGTTTACAGGGGAAGAAGACCTAATCGCGGTCGAACATATAAACTTCTTTGATCAATTTGCAGATATCCTAGGTCTCGAACATGAATATGTGTATTCACGGTTGTTTGTCCAAACTTTCGAAGGTTGGGTGAGAAACTAGTTTCGAATTCTGCTTGTAGGTTCAATGTTATTTTATGATGCTCTAGAAGATTCCTTTCTTAGACAATGGGGCGAAAGGAAGGACCATTTATACTATCGGACTGAGTTTGGATATTTAAAAAAAAAAAGTTCAGAAACCGTTATGGAATTCATTCAAAGATTTAACAAATTATATAATAAGATCCCAGTCGAAGTTAAACCATCCTAACCTGCAGCCAAGGTAACCTTTGCGGGAGCTTTCGAACCTGATATCACACTTTTACTGAGAGAAAGGAGAGGGGCCGACCTAACCCGAATGCAAGATGATTCCGTGGATATTGAGTCAAACATGATGGCTTCTGTTAAACTAAAAACAAAAATAGAAACGGGAAACAGAGAGACCAAATATTTTAAATAACAAGTGGGACCTTCAGGATCAAGGAGGTCCTCAAATGATAAAATGGATGATATGGCTAGGATAATAAAAGAGCTATTAAATAAATTTTCGAGGATGGAGCTAGATCAATCCAAAGTAGATCAATTCGTTAAGAGAGATTTCAGAAGAAACCCCAATCCTAAAATTCAACAAAGACAGATTAAAAATGAATACCAAAGAATTCAAACTCCTTTAAAAAATGAAAATTTTATAGGAGGAAATGACTTGCAAGAGTTTGAGGATCTAGGAGAAGACGTTAAAAATTTGGGTGATGATTGTGTACAACCTCATCTAACCAGGGAATATTATGAGAGGTCTCTGAACACAGAACAACCATAAAATAAAGATGACAACATAAATAATGCAGGTGATTCTACCTATCAAGGGATGGTTGATACTATAATGGTCGAGCTCCAACACAAGTACAATTTGAGGCCTAAAAATAAATCTGTGTCAACTACTCAACCAAAGAAAGTTCTTCCAAGAGACAAAACATATGAGCCCACTCCGAAAGACACTGAGATGCAGAATGCCAAAATAAAGGGAGTAGACTCATGGAATACCAAAATAAAGGAGGCTGAGATCCAAGCTAGGAAAGCTAAGATAGTTGGAACACAGAATTTGGAAACAAAACTAACTGAAAATAAAGCAGTGCAAACAAATAAGTTAGAAAGGAAGGAGACCGAAGCTTCAACCAAAGAAAGAGATAAAATTGTGGGAGGTTTCAGCCTAGAAAATGAGATAAATAAGATCAAGATACCAATACCCCTGGTCGAATTGGCAAAGAATCCCGTATACCGAAAGCAAATAACCAAGATGATCAATTTTTCAGATTTAGAGAGTCAGTCTGACATGATAAATTTGGAAGATGAAAAGCCTAATATAACTTTCGGACCACAGTTTGAAGGTTCCAAGGATATCATTGATCCTTTCTACATTACACTAAATGTGCATGATTGTCTAATGCACAATTGCATGATGGATTCCGGAGCCTCGCATAACGTGATGCCCTAGTCTATTATGGACAAACTAGGCCTCGAAATCACTAGGCCATACAGAGACCTGTATTCTTTCGATTCAAGGGGAGTTAAGTGTATCGGCATGATCAAAGATCTAGTGGTAACTCTTGCACAGGTTTCGGTAAAAAATGATCTAATGGATGTAGTTATCGCTGATATACCTCCGAAGTATGGTTTTCTCTTATCTAGTTCTTGGGGAGCCAAGCTTGGGGGATCTCTTCAACTAGACATGACCTATGCCACCATTCCTATTTTTGGCAGATAGTTCACTCGGTTATACAGAGAGACACGGCTAGCATATATAGTAAGTGATCCACAGAATCCTAATAATTATCCTATTTATGTCGCCGATCAAGACTTGGGAAATTGTATTTTATCTCTTGATGATGGTGTAAATAATTGTACAGAAGAAAATCTTATAGAGGAAAATAAATAAAAAAAGATAGATGAAAATGTGTATAACACTGGGATTTGGAAAATGTTTTTTGATGGCGCTTCTTCATGTGAAGGAGTAGGTGCAAGAGTACTTTTTGTAGCACGTGAAAATGAATTTGTTATCCCCTTTTATTACAGATTACAGTGGGACATAGACTACACAAATAATTTATGTGAGTATGAAGCCCTGGTCTTGGGACTAGAATCTGCCAGGAAGATGAACATAAAGAACTTGGAAGTCTATGGAGATGCAGAGTTGATTGTGAAGCATATAAATTGGCAGTACCAGGACAAACACCCGAGATTAATATCTTACAGAAATTGCGCCTAGGATCTAATGGCATTTTTTTTCTCGTCGGTAAATGTTCATCACATTCCACGTGTAGAAAACCTAAAATCTGATTCATTAGCCAAAGCAGCCTCAACTTTCAAACCTCCTACAAATTTCAAACTAAAGTATCATATAGAGGTGAGGCACAGACCCTCCATACTGAATAATATACAACACTGGTAGGTCTTCGAAGATGACGAACAAATCAGAAAATTCCTTGAAATGGTGGACGATTTTGCTGAAACTCACATTGAACAAGAAAACCAAAACGACCATACTTGGATTATGCAAGAAGAGGAGGATCCTCAAGAGTTCCAAGAAAAGATCACGAATCATCACATGTTAGTATTAAAAAACAATCAGATTCTGAAAGGACTAATCCCTCTAGAAAGATTGTTTGACCAAAATGACATGCCCCTAAAATCTACTTTACAACCTCAACCAGAAGAAGTTGAAGATTGCAATATAGGGACCAAAGAGGAGCCTAGAATAGTAAAGATATCAAAATATATTCCCCCTGAGATGAAAGGTAAATATGCAGATTTACTCTAGCAGTATAAAGACGTGTTCGCTTGGTCTTACGATGAGCTAAGAACTTATGACACCACTGTGATTGAACACAAAATACCTTTGAAGGCCGGTGTTAAACCTTTCAGAGATAAACTCAAGAAAATCAATCCTATTTTATTGCCCATGGTCAAAAAGGAAGTTAAAAATCTTTTGGACGCAAAAATAATTGTGCCATTGAGATACTCTGATTGGGTATCTAACCTGGTCCCGATTAGGAAGAAGAGTGGAGATATCAGACTATATGTAGATTTTAGAAATCTAAATAAATCCTTCCTCAAAGACAATTATCCACTTCCCAAAATGGATCACGTTTTGGAGAAGGTGTTTGGGGAAAATAGAATGTCAATGATCGATGGGTTTTTCGGTTATAATGAAATTGCTGTCAACGAGCACGATAAAGAGAAAACAACTTTCACTACCCCTTGGGGCACATTTATGTATGAAAAAATGACTTTTGGTTTAATGAATGCAAGTGCTACCTTCTAGCGTGCTATGGATATCACTTTCGTCGGCGAGAGAGATAAATTCTTGGTCATTTACCTTAATGATCTGACTATTTTTTCTAAATCTGATGAAGTTCATTTGATACATCTCAAGCAAACATTCGAGAAATGCCAAAAATTTGGTTTGTCCTTAAACCCCAAGAAATCTCACTTTGTGATGTAAGAATGTAAACTCCTGGGCCATATTGTGTCTCGAGATGGAATTAAAATTGATTCTAAAAGATTTGAAGCTATAGACACCATAAATATTCCTAGAAATGTAAAGGAAATTCAATCATTTTTAGAAAATATATTTTTTTTGAGGAGATTTGTCCCGAATTTTGTTGAAATCATGAAATTGATCAGAGATATGCTGAAGAAGAACAACGAAGTCAAATGGACGGCAGAAGCCAAAGAGTCATTTGCACATATCAATAAATTTATAGGCGAAGCACCCGTGTTGGCCAACTCTGATGATCTAAAAGAGTTTCTCATTTTCTCATTTGCCTCCGAAAACACGATTGCAACAGTACTCCTCCAGAAGAATGAAGAGGGTTTCAAGAAACCGATAGCATTCTCCAGTAAGAGCCTTAGAGATGCAGAATTGAGATATGATATAATGAAAAAGCAAGCATACGCTATGGTAAAGGAAGTGAAGGCTTTCAGAACCTACGTGTTACACTCCAAGGTAATTGCATATGTGCCCAACAGTTCTGTAAAAGATATGTTGGTGTAGCCCGACAGTGATGGGAGAGGGGTTAGTGGCTTGCTAAAATTAAAGAATTTTATCTAGAGGTCAAAACGACGAAAATCGTAAAAGGACAGGGTTTGGCTAAGCTCTTAGCTAAATCAAATTTCAGAACAATCAGAATAAACAACCTACAAGGATACGAAGGATGTGTGGACATAGATGAAATTGATGACCAAATAGTTGCAATCAGAATCAAAGAGAAATTATCCCGATCAGGTTGGTATAAAGACATAGTATCGTACCTTCTAACCCTGAACTGCCCGAGTGATTTATCTCCATCTAAAGCTAGGACACTGAAATTGCACGCGGTAAAGTACTGTATATCCGAAAGCCAATTGTATTGGAAAGACCCCCTAGGCTTTCTAATGGTTTTTTTGGTCGAGTCAGAAACTGAAAAATTCATAAACGAATTTCATGAGGGGGTATGCAGAGGACATCACATGTGGAGAGAAACAACTTATAAAATCTTGAGGGCAGGATATTACTGGCCTAAACTATTTTCATATGTCAATACTAAAGTCAGAGCCTACAACTCTTGCCAATTGTTCGCAGACAAGCAGAAACTCCCAGCATTACCTTTGGTCTCGGTTAAAACGGAAGCCTCGTTTCAACAATGGGGGTTGGATTTTATAGGAGAGATTAACCCGCATTCTAGCACTCAACATAGATGGATCTTGACAGCTACCGATTATTTCACCAAATGGGTGGAAGCTATTCCAACCAGAAAAGCAACAGATTTAGTGGTCATAGATTTCCTGGAAGAAAACATATTATCTATATTTGGTTGTCCCCGAAAAATAGTTACAGATAACGCCCATGCATTCAAATCTATGGAAATGGTCAGCTTTTGCCAAAAATACAATATTATACTGGGCCATTCTATGACATACTACCCCCTAGGCAATGGGCTCATCGAATCATCAAATAAAATTTTAATTACCATAATTAAGAAAGTGTTGAACAAAAACACAATGTCTTGGCATGTGCATTTGAAGTACACCTTGTGGGCGAATCAGATAGGCACCAAGAAATCGATCGACACTTCTCCATTTCAAATGGTATATGGGACTGACGTAGTGCTACACATAAACCTGGCCCTACCCGTGATGAAACTTTGGTAGGATGAGAAAGAAGAACCAAATCACATCACAAGAAGAATAAATCAGTTGATCAAAGTTCAGCAAAATAGAATGGAGGTAGACGAAAGACTTTAGAAGTATCAAGACAATATGAAAGAATTGTTCGATCATAAAGCTAAAGACAGGGAATTCCTCCCTGGCGATTTGATTTTGAAATGGGATGCTAGAAGGGAAGACTCGGCCAAACATGGCAAATTTGAACATATCTAGTATGGCCCAATCAAAGTCACAGCTTCTGAAGGGAAGAACTTGTTTTTGCTAGAAAATTTGGACGGTAAAACCCTTAACGCCCCTATCAACGAGCGTTATCTGAAGCACTATATGCAATAAATTATTTCCAAAATTCCACTGTATATACCAGTTTATGTTTATGTTTTTATAGCTTTTCGGTAAGTTTTATTTTCTTTCTCATCGCAAATAAAAAAGGTTAGTGATACGAAATTTTCAACACATTGAATTCCATAAATTTTAAAATCCTAACGCTCTTCGTGTTTCTTTCTTTCAGGATTCTGGTTTACAGCCCAAACATCATAAAGAGGAAAACAAATGGTCATGTATTGGGAAACCGATTTGCCTGAAACAGGTGATAAAAGATAATTTACTAAGATGAGAAGGAAATGGTAAGGACAAGGTACGAATTCCCTAAATATCTAGATTGCAAATGAAGGTCACCTAGGCGCAATAACGGTCTCATGAGTATGAAATTTTTCACTCGATGGATTATCAAAAGAATAATTTTTTACTATGGATTCTAAAAACTTCCCCTGGATAAGATAAAAATAATCAAAATAAATCAGAAGATGTAAAGTGTCCTCAATAGAAAAAACTCTTGGAGTCAGGATTGCGTTATAATGCCCGTGCTTATGAAATCTGAAACCTTCTTTGTCACTCTATTCCAAATATTTGGTTCTTTCCCCTTGAATCCTTATGTCTTCCCATGGTTTTCATAGAAGGAAAAGAGGTTTCACTTTAGCTCTGAAAGCCAACAAACGGTTTTTTCTAAAAGCCAACAAAAAGTGCGGCAAGTTCTTACGACTCCTCAGCTCTCACTGAACTAGGATATGTTTAGGCTAATCCTAACTCTCTTCATTTTTTCAATAGGTCTTGATGATTAGCCTTTCTCAAAAGAAGGCCCTGGAAATAAACTCTCCCCTAAAGCTTTCTTGCCAACTAAAATGTTTAGAATATCAAAGGAAAACTGATCCAGAGTAATCAAAGTGAGTTAATAGACCTCGGATGCAAAATTATACACAGATATTACCCCTGGTATACTTTCTACTAATTGATTACCCCCACTTCATGGAAAAGGAAAATATAAGACAGATGGTGAAAGGAAATTCAAAAAATTGATTGCCCCCATCTAGTCCGAAAAGAGATGATGAAAAGAAATTCATAAAATGATTTTCCTCATATCTGCATTTAAATGCAAAGTTACAGCTTGAAGTGGTGAAAGGAAATTCAATAAATAGAATCAGACAACTTCATTGGGGTACTGAATAGGCTCGCTAGTAGTGAAGCAATGTCGAAGATATCTGTAATTTTTTTATACATGAATTGTATTGTACTTTGGTAATTAGTTTTCTTTGAAACCTCATCTACATCTCAGGTGCGTGCGGGACTCCCTAATTCAAAACATTGAGACTACTTTACCTTGGTGCAAGCAAAATCTACAAAACATGTTAAAATTCCCAAGGTTGTTTGGATCATCTTGAGCAGACCCGAATTCAGTTTTAGGGAAGAGGAAATCATTGAATGGACTAAATTTGAGATAAGAAAGTGATTAAGTTTCGAAATATTTCAGAGGTAAATATGAAACCTCCTTTCGCCCTTTGTATCCTCTTTCCGAACGAGTTTTGCAGAAGCAAGCTAATGACTCCATTTATCCAATAAAGGCACTTGTTCTACTGTTCTTCTCGTCCTGCAAGGAGAGGAGATCCCTAGTTGGAGCTTATGTTGGAACACTTGTATTTTTTTTCGAATACTCTAGTTATCAAAGGTTGGAGCCGCCTACTTTCTAAGTAATGAAACAATACACTTAAGCCTAAAAAGTCGGATTTTGAGATTTCGTGTATATCACGATTATACCTACCAAATCCCCAGTATCCCGACATGGGAAATGGCGATAGTTGGTTTAGTTTTAATCACCATTATTGAACCACTAAGTAGGGATTATCACCTTTTATTACCTCGTGCTCTCGCGTTTCAGGAGTTACACGTCAAACGCCCTTTGAACCTCCGACATGCGAAGTCGCGAAATTGTTTTAAGTCAATCTGGTTAATAACAAGAAAAATGACATTTAATCCATAGTTAATATTTTTCGTGATTTCGCGACTCGGCGATTGTTACCTCAAAAACAACATGTTTGTAACTTCGATCCTTTAATTCACGATATTCATTAATGAATCATGGTTAATTAAAAGTTTAAGTCAAATCACAGTTAATCAACCAAATCGCACTATCGTGAATTCGAGGTTCGTGGTTCAAAGTCTAGGAGTAAATTCATCCGATATTGTAAACATCGAAAAGGGGATTAAAGACTAAACACACTTAATTAAAAGGTTGAACTAGATTAATTAACACCTTAAACGACCTTCAACCTGTACAACCTACGGACCAGGAATTAAACGTTGTTGGGATCCTCCCAAATCGCGAATTATCAAACATTTATGACATTTATTAGAAATTTAGTGAGGTGATTGATAGTAAGATCCATTTTTATTTCTATATCTCTCTATTAAATTATTTAAGCATTCTGTAAGAAAGGACTCGCACATACTTAAGTGCTCAAAGAGAAAAGGTTTCAGTCATTATCTTAGGTTTTTTTCTAATTTGCGTAGAGCTAGTTCACCAAGATAACCTCTGTCCGTGTTTTCATTTTCTGTGATAGGGAATCTAATTGCAAGGTTTTATATCATGGCTCTGTGGAAAGCATCCAAGGCAGCTGCCGAGAGTCTAGGTCAAGGTTCATATATTATTTCTGATACCTCGCCTAGAAGTATCAATATTGTCAAAACATGGACGTATGTCTCCAAAATTTTGCAATCCAAGCTGATCAATTGTCTAGATGATTCCAGGGATAAAGAGAAAGATGACTTGTCCACCAAATACAAAATTCTCGCTCAGTCAGAGATGCACAAGATAGCAGCAAGGCCACGAATTTTTTCCTATTATGATATGATCAGATGGGCACTGGACCATGTAGACATCCCAACTAGGACAATATTCAATGAGTAGAAGGTGGCAATTGGGACATTCAGACGAGAACATTTACAGGCAATGTATAAATTGTCTCCCACACCAAACCTTACTCACAATGTCGAATTCTTAGAGGGTTTCAAAAAGAAGGAATACGAGCAGTTTGGGAAAATTGTATCCGATCTAATCAAAGACTAGGTTTCGCACCCCACAAAATTCAGAGCCGATACTAATGGAATTTATTCAATATCATCGTTGGTACCACAATTCATGTATATAGCGATGATGTTTTGCAGACTGTATGGGAGGGAGGACGCCTCTCACTTCTTTCTCCCATGGGTACCGCTTATTCACAAAGTAGCAGAGGGATTCTCTTTCAACTGGGCCAACTTGTTGTCAGACAGTCTCACCAGTTGAATTATAGAATATTGAGCACAAAAGGCGAGCGGGAAAGAATCCTCATTCTTCATGTCCACTTACATTATGGATGTTATTTGCTTCATGACACATTTTCCATTAATGAGCTGGAACTAGACTCCAACCAATGTAGAGCCTATTCATGTATACCACTCGAAACTCTAGGAAGATAAAGCCAAAGAATTCGTCTACGAGATTTTCGACTGGGTAATGGTACTAATGCATGTCTCCATCTTCGTCCATCTGCCTCCCAGGATTTCAGATAAATTCTTGGCCAACCTGAGCAGTGTGGCAGATTGGCATATAGAAGCGAATTTTTTATATATTAGGGTTTTTGGCACCTCTGTCCCCTTATATGCTCTACCGCTATTCTTACCAGACAAGCTAGTATGTCGCAATATCGCTAGGCAAACTATGCTTGGTGGGACAAGCAAGGATCTCAAACGAGTATCGAAGAAGGTATGTCCACCCTTCCCCATTCACATTGGTACAAATTCTTTATTAGATTTCAGCCATGCCAAAGTGGAGGCTACGGCCTTGGAGGAAATGAAATTGATAGAAATTAAGTTTAAGGAACACGACCCTAATAAGGTTGTGAGTAATCACATGGCGAGATGTGGGATGAAGAGATATGAACATGAAGACTCACCTCATGATGAAATATTCCGAGGTGCGAGGTCCTACTCTGAAGTCTTAAGCCCAGTTCAAGCTCTACTGCACGGTGATATGGTCAATTTTTATAAATTCCAAGAGCACAGGAGAATTTGCCTCCCCAAATTTTTGCAGGGACGAAAATCACAACCTCCGGGTACACAGAAAGCAGAAGATAAAGGTTCAATGGGCGCGAACCCTAGAAAACAAGAGACTCAGGAAGAAGAGATCCCCAACCAAGAAGAAGGAAACCTAGAGATAGTTACCAAGGAAATCGACAGCCCCATTACATTTGTCACTCCCTTACAATTCACAAAGGGGAACCTCGATACAGAGTGGATATTCAAGGAGGACCTGACACCTATCTCTGTATAAGAGTTGCTTCCTAGTGAATTCTTCTTCAGTAAGAAAAGGAAGGCCACGGTGAAGAAAGAAGAATACCAAAGAGCAGGCACAGTAGCTAAAAAATACAAAATCCTAACAGATGGAGAAGCCTTGGAAGAGGAAGAATTCTCCGATGAGGTAGCAAGAACATTGGGGGATTATTCAACATCCAACCGATATTCAGTTGGAACTTTGAAGACACGGTTGAAACAAAAGAACCTCTTGATAAGCAAATTGCAGGCTTGAGTAGCAACGACAGAGGCGAATGCCGAGGATGAGGAAAATAAAGGTTTCGAGCAAGACAGAGTAACTGATCAATAGGAAATCGAGAGAGTTAAATCCAATTTTGAGCAGATGCATCATTTGACACAAATAAGCCAAATGCAGGTAGGTCAACAGGAGGAGAAAATAAAACTGTTGCAATATAAATTAATTTATGTTGAAAACCAAGTCATAGACATAACGATATTCCAATCCCAAGCCACAGAAATACAAAAGAAGGTAGAAGTAGCTCAATAGGATCTACTTTCCAAAGTAGAAACCATATAGAATCATTTTCATATGATGGAACAAGAGTTAAAGGATATATCCTCGAGAGAAAGAGAAGTTGGGGCAGCTCAGGTTGCTTTCCAAGAAGTTGTTATAGCAACAACGAAAGAAGAGGTGGCCAGAGGTAACATCTTACTGAAGGCGTGGGAACATAATATATCCAAGAGAAGAAAAAGAGCTAAAGATATGAGAGATGCTTGCGAAGAAACATTTGTCTTGATAAATAAAAAAAATTTCGATCTCGATAAGGAAGGTAGTGCTGGAACACTGGGCAAAATTGACATAGCCAAACATCTGCTGGATATCAAGGAAAATATGGAAAAAGGAGAAGTTGAATTATTCCAGGTAAGGCAGGTTGATATTGCCCAAGTGGATAAATGGTTGATAAAACTAAGCTTGCAATTGTGGTCTATCATCACGGAAGACCGGCAAGTAGGAAAAAGATTGCCACAGTTGGCAAAGAATTGCTACACTTTCGAGGCAAACAGCCAAGTCGAACCTTCCAGGCTGATAGCCCAGTTGATAGAAAGGCGTGTTAATTGTATGGAGCAGAGGAAAGGGAAGACTTCTGGAGGCAGGTAGTAACAGAAACCTATTCCATCCTATTTTTCGAGCCAGATAACAAGAAAAGAAAATGCCCTGCCCACGTGGAGGAAGACAAGAGACAAGGAAGTGAAACGCTTCATTTTCCATTTGTAACCGAAATTTTTAGAACAATTAGAATTCAAAGAGTTTTAATCTTGTATAAGTATAATTTTGAAAGATAGAACAAGGGATTTTTTCTTTTTGGCCGATTGTACCAGAGAATATTTCTTTCGCCAGAATTAATACAAGGCAGATCGAAGACTCTTTTTTCCGTCAAGATTGGGTTATGTGTTTCTTCTGTTATTTCACATTTCACATCATTTCTGATATGTGTCTTTAATGAATGCTTAGCTGCAATTTAGTACAACCTCTACTTTGCTGATCATTTATTTCAGTCATCTAATCGTTTACAACTTTTCCTCTTTATCGACTATCAGTAGGTACAAGACCTGTGAGTTGTTTAGATCTCTATATCATATGCTTCATTAAAGTTTTTCCTGCTTATTTTCTTCTTCTGTCACAAGGTCAGATTCTTCCCTGATTGATGCCTCACATTGTTCAATAGCTCTATGTTTTCTCTCACTTCATGCATGGTTTTAAAATTTAACTTAGTTACGGGAAACGACCTTTGATTTCGTTATACTATTAATTCGATTTTGGGATTCTTTCTCGTATAATATAAAGGTGAAACAACGACCAACACTTTATAAAAAACTCTATTCCTTTATGATTGCACATGTGGCAAGACAACCCAACATAGAACCCGGTCTCTCAGATCAAACTAGCCTCGCTTTAAACGTTTTCGATACCATTCTGAAAAATGCTACTACCCGGGCCGAAATCGAACGTTCATGGGCAGCCATTGAACGGGACATAAACATTGAGGAACAATTGGAAGCTAGACCTAGACAACTCAGAATTCAGCCTTAGCTTCTTTTCCCAGTTGTTTACTTCCTTCATATATTTCACCCTCTTTTTGGATGCCTAGACTCAGTACTTTATAGCCTTATGTACAAACTCTGGAACCACAATACCTATCACTTATAAGTCCTTTTTTGTGGTCCCACCCACCCATTTTTCCTTACCCACACTTCCCCTCTCCAAATGGCCACCACTCGCAACCAAGAACTCCAAGATTCCATAAATCAAGACCATGCCTCCATTGAACATATGACATCTGATATTGGCTCTACCAATTCCCACATTGAAAAAGAAGAGCACAAATTTGACACCATGAAAGCCAATTTCACAACCCAATTTACTGCCCTCCAATCTGTTGTCAATCAATTGTTGAACCTCCCTATGGGTCCTTCTTCATCATAACAAACCAATGTTGTTGGTTCCTCTCAGTCTCTTCATTTTCAATCCAACTCCTTTCATCGTGAACCCCATCTTCACTGCGTAGAGGTCAATACATTTTATGGCTCCGACCCTATAGGTTGGGTCACTCAAATGGAACATTATTTTTCTCTGCATGGTATTACTGACAAGTTGTCCAAACTTATCTATTATTTCCTCTATATAGATCCTGAATGCTCACAATGGTGGCGATGGCTTAAAAATTCATGTGATGGGTATATTTTCTGGACCTAGTTTGTTTCAAAGATCTATGCTCGCTTTGATACTAATACCTGCTATCTCAGTCGTTTGACCAAATTGAAACATTCAGGCACAATGGAATACTTTATCACTGCTTTTGAGCATTTGGCCTTTCGAACAGATGGCATGTTAGATGTGTTCTTCCATGAATTCTTTATCGATGGCCTCAAGCATTAAATACTATCCTGGGTTCTCATGGCCCACCCTCAGACTTCGTTAGATGCTACTACATGTGCTAAATAGGCCCAACATGTTATTTTTTCCTAGAACAAAAAAACCCTCGTTTGTTCCTCGCCCTCAAACCACTAATCCTAACCCCCCTGTCACTCCCCTCAAGGTCTAGAAACCAACTAGGGATAAAATGGTTGAACACCAACTAAAGGGTCTTTGCTATAATTGTGATGAAAAATATTTCTGGGGCAGAAGTGTAAGGAACAAAAAACAATTATGGTCATTTCTGAAGATGATGTGATAGTTCTCTTTCTTGAAGAGCCCTCCCTTCCCAATGCTACCTTGGTTTCTGCTGAACCACCTGAAGTTGACCCACTTATTTCCTTGCATGCCCTCACTCACTTCTCTTCCCCATAAACCCTCAATCTCATTGGCTAAATTAAGCATAGGAATTTCATCATCCTTGTTGACAGTGCTAGCACCCACAGTTTTATTCATCATCACATTTCCCAGGAAACCAATTGCTATATTTGGGTTGTCAATAATTTTCAAATCACGATAGCCAATGGTGGGTCCATGAAATGTGGTGGTATCTGTGAAAATGTACGTCTTCAAATTGAACATTACAACCTGAAATCTCATATGTTTTCCATTGACATGGGTGGTTGTGACATTGTGCTAGGTGATGAATGGTTACACACTTTGGGTCCCATTATTATGTATTTTAAGAAATTAACCATGTAATTTCAAAAGGAGGGACAAAGGTATCAATTCCAAGGTCTCACAGTTGGTTCTCCTGAAATCATTAGTTCCCATCGCATGGAAAAGCTCCTCAAGAAAGGCCACTCTGGTATTATTGGTCAACTCCATTCTATTCAAGTCGTTGAGACACCCTCTGTGCATCCTGACATCCAAGCTACCCTTTCCACACATCAAGATGTTTTTTCCACCCCTTAGGGAATTCCTCCTTCTTGTGGTGTTCATGATCATTTCATTCCCGTTGTTCCTTGAACTCTTCCTCCCAATGTTCTCCCTTATCGTCGTCCCTTTTCCCAAAATAATCAAACTGAAAAAATACTGCAGGAATTGCTCTAAGCGGGTATTATCCGCC
The DNA here is from genome assembly GCA_032191745.1 of Picea mariana. Lineage (NCBI taxonomy): Eukaryota > Viridiplantae > Streptophyta > Pinopsida > Pinales > Pinaceae > Picea > Picea mariana. The sequence continues at coordinate 187,039 of JASDQU010107304.1, forward strand.
CCAGTACCAGCTCTTATTCTTCTCCTATGGTCATCGTACTTAAAAAATAAGGTACTTGGGGCATGTGTCCTGACTTTCGTGCCCTCAATAAACTCACCATCAAGGACAAGTTTCCCATTCCTGTCATTGATGATCTCTTGGATGAGTTGAGTGGTGCTTAGTACTTCACTAAACTTGATTTGCATACGGGCTATCACCAGATACATATGCAAGACGTTGACATACCCAATACTTCCTTTCAAATTCATGAGGGTCACTATGATTTTTTGGTCATGCCCTTTGGCCTATGTAATGCCCCCTCCACCTTCCACAACCTCATGAATCATTTATTCCATCCTTTTCTCCGTCATTTTGTCTTAGTTTTATTTGATGATATTCTCATCTATAGTAAAACTTGGCAATCTCATCTTACCCATGTGAATCAAATTCTCCATCTACTCTCTTAGCACCAAATTTTCCTCAAATTCTCTAAATGTGCCTTTGGCACCTCAGAAGTAGAGTACTTGGGTCATATTGTTGGCAAGGTTGGTGTCCGAGTGGATCCTAAAAATATTGAAGCAATGCAGGATTTGGCTTGCCCCAATACTATCAAAATATTGCGTGGTTTTTTGGGTTTAACAGGATATTATCACAAGTTTTTTCATAATTATAGGAAGATTGCGGCCCCTCTCACTTCTCTCCTTAAAAAAATTATTTCACTTGGACTCTCGCAGGGGATCAGGATTTTCAAGCTTTGAAGGTGGCCATGTGTACTACTCGTCTTGGCCCTTCCTGATTTCAAAAAGACCTTTGTCCTGGAATGTAATGCCTCAGGCAGAGGAATTGGAGACATCCTTATGCAAGAAGGAAAACCTTTGGGCTTTACCAACAAACAATTATCAGAACACCGTTTGGGCCAATCAATGTATGAAAATCAAATGTTGGCTATTCTACATGTAGTGGATATCTAGCGCCCTTATCTCTTGGGGAAACGCTTCCAAATTAAGATAGATCATCAAAGCCTCAAGTATTTTCTGGAGCAATGACTTTCCTTCCCAAAGAAACAAAAATGGGTCACTAAGATCTTTGGTTATGACTATGAGATCATTTACAAGAAAGGAAAATAAAATGTGGTTGTTGATGCTCTTTCTCAAAAATATGAGGATGAAGGGTCCCTTTTCTCCCTCTCCTTCATCATACCAGATTGGCTCCAAGCTGTACGCCAACAATGGCTACATGATACTAAAATATCGCATCTGATCCAAAAATTTCAAGCCAAATCTCTAGTTTCCCTAGGGTACTCTTGGCACAATGATGAGCTTCACTACAACAACTATTTGTATTTAAGTAAACAGTCACAAATTAAATCCACAGTAATTTCTGAGCTTCATGCTACTCCCACAACTAGGCATTCAGGTTTTACCAAAACCTATGACCGGGTCAAATGTTCTTTTTTCTGGGATGGTATGAAAACTAACATTCGCACTTTTGTAGTAGAATTTGATGTTTTTCAATGCAACAAAGGTGAAACCATCAAACCTCCTGGAACACTCCAACCACTTCTGATTCCACATGCTATTTGGAGGGACATTTCTATGGATTTTATTGTGGGATTACTTAAATCGGGAAATAAGTCAGTCATCATGGTGGTTGTGGATCGTCATTCCGAGTACACTCATTTCTTTTCTCTTCAACACCCATTCATCGCATCCACTATGGCTCAAATTTTCATGGATCATATCTTCAATCTTCAAGGAATGCCTCATTCTATTATTTCTGATCATGATCCCACTTTCATCAGCAATTTTTTGCAAGAACTGTTCAGACTATAGGGCACCCAATTGCATCTCAACACCGCCTATCATCCCCAGACTAATGGTCAAACTGAAGTAGTCAACAAGTGTTTGGAGACTTATTTGAGGTGTTTTTCCTCTGGAAGGAAAAATCAATGGGCTCAATGGTTACCATTGGTTGAATGGTGATAATACACTTCTTACCATACAACTACTTGCATGACTTCTTTTGAAGTAGTATATGGATGCAATCCACCTTCTGTTCTATCCTACATGCTAGGTGTATCGAAGGTCCAGGTAGTTGACGAAGCACTTACAATTCATGAGGATATTCTTCGTACACTCAAAGAGAATTTGGTCATGGCTCATAATCACATGAAGCGATAATTCTATCAAGGTCGCTCATAATGTCACTTTGTTGAAGGAGACCAGGTATTTCTTTGACTGCAACCTTATAAGAAAACTTCACTGAAGGCCGAACATTGTCAGAAATTGGCACCCAAATTTTATGATCCTTATACAGTTATCAAGCGCGTTGGATAGGTGTCCTATCAGTTAGTTTTTCCCAGTTAGTGTAAGCTCCATCCTGATTTTCATGTATCCTTATTAAAGAAGGTGATTGGAGTTAAGTGCCAAACTCAATCCAAACTTCCCGAGTTGGATGAAGAAGAATCCATTTGGTTGCAACAACAAGTAGTTTTGGACTAGTGAGAGTGTCATCTTCATCAATGTACCATCAAGGAAGTGTTAGTCCAGTGGAAAGATACAACTCCAGTAGATGCCACCTGGGAGCCCGTTAACAATCTACAATAATTTCCTCATTTCAAGCCTTGAGGAAAAGGTTGATTTTAAGGGGGAGGGCATGTTAGGGACCTAACCTACCTAACCCCTCAAGTGGATAGAATAATGTATTTACACGTAATAAAGGTCAATATTAATAAGGTCTAACAGTAAGGAGGAATAAGTCAATGTAAGAAGACCTAACAAAAGCTTCCGCTTCTAGAAGGATCTTCCTCTAGATTGTTCTTTTGGATAGATAGATTTAGTATAAATAGGAATAGATGGTATGAGAAGTTTTGTCTTGGATATTATTTTAATAAATCTCTTATCTGCTAGAGGTTTCCCCCTTGAAGAGGCAAGTGAACATTTCTATCAGTAATCAAAGTGATCATTCTGGTGTATTCTGGTATTATTTTGGTATTGTTCTGGTTATATCCTTGTTTCTCTACTATTTCTAGCTAAAATATTTTTGTTCTACATACTATTTTATATCTGGAATACTACATAAAATCTAGGAGGAAAACTAATCACATAATCACATGAGTATGATAGGTGTCATTTACATAGAAGTTACGTGTCCTTATCCTAACAAACTAGAATAAACTAATTTCTAAAAATATTTAAACTAGAAAATACTTAGACTATAGAACTTTAGGATTATGACGCTAACATTCCCCCCTTTAATTTGGAAGTTAATATTTACAAATACCAAGTTCATATCTGAACTTAGTGAACTTTATTCTACCAAGAGGTTTGGTAAAGATATCTGAAGCTTGATCTTCAGATGGATAGAACTGAGGCTTGATGATGTGTTTGAAGATGAGATATTTGATGTAGTGGTGCTTGGTGTCGACATGTTTAGTCTTTGAATGAAATACTAGATTCTTGGCCATATTTATTATTGATTGACTATCGATCAATAAAGTAGTTGGTGATTTATGAGTTTCACCAAGATCCTATAAAATTATGCGTATCCATACATTGTCACATGTTGCTTCCCAAGATAATATGTACTCTGCCTCTCTTAAAGAATTGGAAATTGTTGTCTTCTTTTGCAATTCCAAGATACTACTACTGAACCCATATTCATTAAATAACCTGAAGTGAATGTTCTATCATCAATGTCACCTACAAAATCAACATCTGAATATCCAACAAGTGTAAATTTTTTGTTTCTTTTGTAGATAAGACCAAAATATTTTGTACCTTGAATGTATCTCAGTATCCTTTTTTCTAAATTCCAGTGACTTTCGCTTGGTTCCTTCATAAATCTTGAAAGTATACTGGCTGGACATGTCAAATCTAGTCGAGTATTTGTCAAATAAATGAGACTTCCAATCAATTGCATGTACCTTCTACTGTTTACCAATTCCCCCCCTTCAAATTTTGAAAGTTTCAATTTCTGCTCCATTGGGGTAAGAGAAGGTTTACAATATTCTATGCCAAATTTCTTTAACAATTCAGTGGAATACTTAGTTTGATTAAGGAATATTTTATTAGGATGTTGAGATACTTCAACTCCAAGATAATAATGAAGTGTCCATAAATCAACCATTTTGAACCCTTTAAGTTCTTCCTTAACCTGTTTTATTTGAGCTTCATTATTTCCTGTTATGATTAATTCATCAACATAGAGTACAATTATCACCAAGTGTTTATCTTGCATCTAAAAATACAATGTATCATCTGATTCACTTCGCTGAAAACCCAACTTTCGTAGGTAATTATCCATTTTTTCATACCAACCTCGAGAATCTTGTTTTAAGCCATATAAATCCTTCACAAGTTTGCAAAATTTATGTTCATGTCCTTCAATTTCAAACCCTTGTGGTTGATTCATGGAAATATCTTCCTTTAGATCGCCATTCAGGAAGGAACTTTTGACATCCATTTGATATAATTTCCAAGCATTATGCGCAACCAAATTGATAACCATTCTGGTATTATTCCATTTAGCTGTGGGTGCAAGAGTTTCTTCATAATCAATTCCTTCCTATTGAGAAAAACCTTTAGCAACAAGTTTTTCATTGTACTTGTCAATTTTACCATTGGGCTTGTAATTTACTCGATAAACCCATTTACAACTGATGGGCTTAAGATCATGTGGACAATCAACTAAGTTCCAAGTCCCATTTGCAAGTACTAAACCATATTCATTAATCATTGCTAACTTCCATTCTTTACGCCCAACTACTTTATCAAAAGAAGTAGGTTCAGTGGAAGCATGAGAAAAATTAGCTTCTGATCTTGAAGATCCCATAATTCTTGTTTTGTTAATTTCATATGAATGAATATCTTTGAGAAGTTGTTCGGCCCACTTTTGCCTCTTATGTTGAAGAGATTCTGGATCTTAATCACCATTATTATTATTAAAAAGAGGTTTTTCAAAAAATGAGGCTCTTCTTTCATATGAATTATCTAAGGTTGGGGAAGATTCTTTTGAAGATTCAATATCAGAAGAGTCTTTTGTAGTTTCATTATCAGATGAATCAAAAGAACTTTTTGATGAAGAGATTTCTTCTAAATAAACAAAGTCTTTTTCAAACAAAAATGTTTTCTTTGACTTATTTAACCTACCTTTACCCTTAGTGTTTTTCTTCTCTAAACAAATAAGGAGATGACTAATATCATCAAAAATTTTGCTTTTAGTTTCATAAAAAATTACATCTCTACTGATAATGAATTTTCCATCTGAAAGTAACCTATACCCTTTCTTTTCATTAGAGTATCCAATGAAGATACACTTCATACTTTAGTTTTTTAATTTAGTCCTCTTTTCATTAGGAACTAAAGCATAACATGTTGAGGCAAAAACCCTAAGATAAATATAACTTGCGTTTAAAACCGTACCAAGATTCATAAGGTTTTTCTCCATCTAAAGTTGATGTAGGTGACCGATTTTTGAGATAAACTGCAGTATAGACTGCTTCAACCCAATATTTTGTGTTCAACCCTTTAAACTTCATCATAGATCTTTCCATGCCCATGAGAGTTCTTTTCATCCTTTCAGTAACTCCATTCTGTTGTGGAGTATAGGAATTTTTCAATTGCCTCTTAATTCCATTGTCTCAACAATAATCATTGAATTAAGTTGAAGTGAATTCTCCTCCATTATTTGTTCTCAAATATGCAACCTTTTCTCTTGTTGCATTTTCAACCATGTGTTGAAAATTTACAAAGTTTTCAAAAGATTCAGAGTTTTCCTTTAAAAATTACACCCATGTCATTCTAGTGTAGTAATCAATGAACAATATAAAGTATTGACATCCACTGAAAGAAGATTCCATTGGACCACATATCATTGTGAATCAACTGCAAATACTTGCCAAAAATACAAGCTTCACACTTAAAATTTTCTCTCTTGAAAGCTGGAAAAACCTTTACCAAATATTGGGACTTAAGTTTCAAGAGACTATCAAAGCTTAAGTGACCAAATAAAAAATTCCATAATCTGAATGGAGACATTTTAGAATTCATTGCTGCTGCAAAATCATGCTTTCTTGGAATAATTTTTCCCTTCATTCTTAGCAATTTTCCATCTTCATATCCTGTCATTTTTGTTTTCAGGTTATCCTTCTTAGACTTAATATTGACCAAACCATCTTGCATGATGATTTCATGTCCATCTTGTCAAATTGTGACTAAGGATAACCATTTTTTCTTAAAAGTTGGTACATACCAAACATTTGAAATCCATTTTTCACCAATTCCAGGGAAAAATACTTTCACTGAACCTTTTCCTTGACGTATATGAGTTGTATCATCAACTAAATAGATGGGATTTAGTTGAACATCTTGATAATTCAAAAAATAGTCTCTGCGATAAGTCATATGTTGAGTAGCCCATGTGTCCAATATCCAATCAGTTTGAAATGAATCTTCTTGTTGAACTGTTGTGAAAACATATTCATATTGATCATCCTGGTGATCTTGATCCTCTACATTTTGAGATGATTGTTGAGAATTTGAATTTGATGTGTTCTTAAAATTTGAAAATCAATCATTTCTTGTTAGACAATTTGATACATGGGTGGGTGGCATGATTCCTTATATACAATGCTTCTCTAATACAAAAAATGATGGAAACTACCACCAAATGCAACCCAGAATCACATAGTCTTCAACACTCTATCACAATCAACATTCGAGCTACTTGTTCGGCCTCAGATCAACACGAATAGGTGCTCAAATGTTTCCTTTTCCTACAAAAATAAATTCCACTCTGTCATAGATGACTCAGTGTGGAATTACCACTACACAGACATACATCAACATAGAACCATCAACGAATAATATTGACGAAATATGTCACAGAAAATTCTGCACGAAATTTAGCAAACAATGCGAGTGTGTCACAGGTTACGATACGTGTTTAAACATTAAAGAAGAATTTCCACTTGGAATACAATAATTGCAATTTGATTTTCACAAAAATCTCTAAAAATGATATTTACCCAAGATTTCTTCTATTTTATTTAGAGTATTTATAAAGAAATCAGCCTAGGTGATGTAGGGGCTAGAAATGTAGTCATTTCACACATTTGTTTATGATTCTTTAACTTAGGATCTATTTTATGACAAAAAAAATTCTAATGCACTGCAATGTGTTCTTGTTCATAGTGATTTTGTCCACCATTGGAATATGAAGTATTATATTTGGAATTCGAACATTGATAATAGTTGTAAGGTCCAAATCCAAGGGGTATAAAAATAAATGTGAAATTTGTGAATGAAAAAAGGGTTTTTGGGTATCCTTTGATTTGATTTATGTAATGTGAATGAATATATATTCTAGATACCTATACATATTTTTTGCGATTATAAAGAGAGTCGAGAGTATTGATCATTATTTCAATAATTATATTGCAAAACTTCATAGTTATTTATGTTAAATATTTTATTATCATGGTGTATTTACGCTTGTTGGAAATTGAATTGGTAAATATGATGATCATCAATTTAATATTAGAGTTAAATTTGTTTAAAAAAAAATGTCAATAAATTTCAACATGTGTGTGACATTGAAGGGGATCAAGACTTCACTCCATCAAGTGGTATCAATGGAGGTAGAATATTGAGGGATCGATACAATTCAAGTGAAATAGGGGATCTCGGTAAAAGTGTTAACATAAGAAGAGGGGGCACTCTAAGAGACATCAGTTGCATTGAAAGAGTAAAAGTGTAGATGAATATAGAAAGGGTGTCAAAAATGGTGAAAATTATCTAATTCAATGAATGAATCCCACCTCCAATGGTTGGATTGGTTAGAATTTGTAAAGGGAGATACAAGTCCAATATTGACTTGAGTGTTGAGTAAAGGTCGTGGAGAATGAGGTATTGAAGAAGACATATTGTCTATAAGAAAATAAATTGCAACAATGTTGTATAAATTGGTGAAGAAGATGGAAGCCATAGAATCAACTTAGTGTAGAATATTGTGAAAAGGTATATGTAGAAAAGATGAGAGTGATGTGGAAGATGTAGAGAGCGTGAAGAAACACCAAATGTAGGTGGGAATGGTTGAATCTTTTGGAAGTGGAGATTTGGAAAGGCTAGTGGAGTATATAGAAGGAATGCATAAATATTTTCTACCATGGAGTTGAATGCCTATAAAACATGCTTCGTGAGATATTTTTGTGCATTCGCATAGAAAAATTTATACATTATATGAGTTGTGAGTAGTTGAGATTTTTAACAAAGACATTACCCCTGCATCCACATGAATAAAGTGATATATAACAGGGTTCCACATGGTAAAGACATGCTTAGGTATAAGAAAGAAAAAATATCAACAACCTTCTAACTCGCTCAACCATTGACAAACAAACATCCAACCACTATATTTGTTAATTTAGTTTGTGTAAATTATCTTTTGGTATGAGGAATTCGTACTCTAACACCTTTCTTCCATATTCTACGAAATATTTTCTAGTGTATTTATTGATGAAGAATAATATAGAAACAACTCAAAATCTAGAAAAAAAAAAGTTGAAAAGTTGAAAGGGCTAGGAGAAAAAACCAAGTTGAGTCTTCTAACAAATAATTCATATGTCACCATTATAAATCTCACTGCATTCATTATTTATAAGGATAAAATTGAACTTACATCACCAAACTCTCCTTTGGTGAGTTTTCCATCCCATAGATCATTGATGATAATTTTATTATATATCAATAATAATCTAAAAAGATCTTTAATTTGAAAATTACCGTTGGGGATTTGGGTAAAGTGGTATTTATTGGTATGAATCTAATGGATTTAAAATGACCACTAATTTGTCACATCAAAAGGCATAATATAAATTTTAAAGCAAAAAAGGAGTGTTCATCCACATTAAGAATCATTCAAATTTTCATTGTATCTATAAATTGTTAATATGGGTTTTCAAAGTAGATATGCAAGGGAGCCATAGAAAGATGAAGATGGTTGCAACAAAGAAGTTGTTTCTATGAAAGAGGGAAAAAATGAAGAGATGCTTGAGTAGAAAGAATTGGTGGAGTTTGTTGAGACAATAGTAATGGTGCAGAAGAGGGATAATGGGGAGGAAATAAGCACCATTGAAATGGAGAAACTCGAGGTAGTTAATTCCATTGGGTGAGATTTATATTGGTTTTGAAAAGTGGACAAGTTGTACGAAGTGCTAGGAGAGATGATGGTGATGGTATCAAAAATAATTCAAGAAAAGAATATGGGAAGATGGATAATAGGTGTGAGGAATTACTTACAATTTCAAAGTGAAAAGGTGGATATTATAAGTAGAGAAAAATAGACAAGTAGTATAGAGTGTGGTTGAGAAGGAAGTAGAGAAGAAGATAAAAGAAAAAGATATTTGAAATTGTTGTTGTTCTATCAATGAATTTGTGACCAAAATGTTTACATTTTACAACTTGGAGAGTATGATGTAAGAACATCCTTGGGACTATAGCTATCATACAGACTTTTTTGCATTTTTTTTTAGATTTGGCTATTTGTGATTAAAAAAAATTTCAATATAGTTCAATATTTCTCGTCCATAGTGAATTTTTGCCAACCAATAGAATATGAAGCATTATATTTTGAACTTGAATAACTAGTATAATTGTAAGGACAAAAGCTAAGGGGAAAACACATAAATGTGAAATTTGTGAATGAACAAAGAACATTTGGCTCTCATTTGATTTTATTTGTGTAATGTGGATGTCTATGAATTTGAAAAACCTATGCATACAATATGTAAATTTAAAGCTCAATACCATTAGCCATTAATTCATTCAAGAGGTGACAAAATTGTGTGGCTATTTTTTGTGAATGTTTTATTATTATGGTAACCGTAATGATCTAGAATATTGTTTGAATTAAAAAATGATACGAAATTAAAGGAGACAAAGAAACCAACTCTATATAAAAGCTATAATAATACAAAAGGTTTTCATCTACAAGACGTTCCAATAATAATTCACATAGATTGTAGCTATATATTTATATTGTGATGATAATAAGTTGTATAATTGTAATATTAAATTTTTTTTATTGTAGATATTATTTTCATATCTCATCTTCATGTGCTTTAGAAAGTTTAATTATTGTTTCTATAGTTAAGAAGAAATGACCAATATCAAATGATAAAAGCAAGTTTAATTATTGTTTTTATAGTTAAGAAGAAATGACCAATATCAAATGATAAAAACACCATGAAACAATATATTTGCAACATCTATTAATAGAAATTGAATGTTTTTATTGAAAAATATAGTAATGGAGACAATGATACTACTTTGTTTATTGTTGTTATGAGATAGCTATATATCTAGGTAAACTATTCATAAATGTTTTCATGGAAAAATATAGTAATGAAGACAATGATACTACTTTGTTTATTGTTGTTATAAGATAGTTATATATCTAGGTAGACTATTCCTATTGCTACTTTTGAACCATCTAATGCTTTTGAACCATCTTTAGAATTTTGTTTCTGTGCTCGAAAAGCATTAAGAGAAGTTTTCCAATATCACCATACTTTTGTAGAGTTAAGAGGTTAGGAAGGTTGGTAGTGTGACAAATATTTTTTAAATGAGATCTAATATGGGTATAGGCTGGACAATCTAAGAGAAAGTGATTTTCATCTTCAACCTTCTTAGTGTCACAAAGGTGACACACTCTTTCATCCCATGGCGTTTTATGAATTGACCAACGCCCAGTTTCACTATGGAGCTTGTGAGAATTTGTCCTTATCTTACCAATGCTTATTTTTTTATTTACACTTGGAAAAATAGATAGATAATTTTTATCTTCTATATTAGGGTTTATTACATCCTTATAATACCTTAATTTTATTCTTTCCTCCAAATCTTTATCACACCACATTTTCTCCTTAAATTTTGATTTGACGATTTTTTTAATAGTATCTTTATTCTACAAAATGGTGTCTTCCATGATTCCCAAATAGTTTAGCCAAGACCGAGCATCTTTATTCCATCCTCGCTTGAGTCGATGGTGGTTATGACTCGATTTTGAAGCAGTTTCAGGAATCCTCTTGTCTTCCCTATTATTTAACTTGTTCTTATACATTAGGTATCTATTCATAGACATGATCTCAATGGGGGAAAGGCTTGTTTCTAAGAGGAGAATGGGATAGGGAGTATTTCCTTTAATTTTGAGATTATAGGTTATCAAATTCTTTTGTATTTCCTCTATCTTTTTCCAGGATTCACAAGATATACTACAACCCTAGACTTCACATCCATAAATAATAACATGTGTAACAAGAGTCTCAAAGAGGAGTTTATTCTTATCCCAATTCCAAAGATCAGATGATTTACAATTGTTTTCAATCCCATAATAATCTTTCCATCCCCCAATAATCATTTTCTCAATGCTATAATTCCAATTGAGCTTGTGGTGAATATCAATTCCAAGATATTTGTATGAAGTAACTTCCTCCAAGTTGTTGTTGTCATATACAAAGGTATCATAAGTGATCTTATTGGATTTAATAATCATGACCTTAGTCTTATCAATATAAACAGTCATACCCATATTGGAGAAAACATCCTTGAGGATTCTTAGTTGGTTTTCAAGCTCATGGATACTCCTTTCCATAATAAAGATATCACAATCATAAATAAGAATATTGATGACTATACCAGTAAGAGTAAGGCCGACACAACCTACTTTTTCCAAGCAATCTTCTAACCTGTCAATGTATATGCCAAAAAGGGTATGGGACAAGGGACACCCTTGTTTGACTTCGATATTACAGTTAATCTCTTTTTACCATCCCCCGATGTTTTTAAACTTAGAAATACCATTCTCATACATCCTTATTGCAACATCCCTCAACTCGAGAGGCACTTTTATCTCTTCCAACTTATTCCAAAAGTTTTTCCTAGGAACCATGTCAAAATCTTTTCTAAAGTCAACAAAAAAACAAAAAAGATTGGTTTTAGTATTGCGGAACTCCTCTTCAATGATCCTAAAGGTGAAATTATATTCCCAAATAATATCTCATAAGTCCTTAATCAGTCATTTCAAATTCATTATTCATGACTGACTTAAATTCTTCTATGCCAAAATCACCTGTAAATATCAAATCATCTACATATAAGAAAACAATTAACATATTACCTTGTTGATTTTCTTTGATGTATAGTGTTGGCTCACTTTCACTTCTTTGAAATCCATTCTGTGTGATATAAGAATCAATACGACTGTACCAAGCTTTGGGAGCCTTCTTTAACCCATACAGTGCTTTATTCAATATGGCCACTTTGTTTTTTAGTCCTGGAACCTCATAACCTTGTGGTTGTTCCACATACACTTCTTCTTCTAAGTGTCCATTCAAGAATGTTGTCTTAACATCCATTTGATAAAGTGTCCACTTGTACTGTGCGACAATTGATAACACAGTTCTGACTGTGTCCATGCACGCAAATGGTGCAAATGTTTCATTGAAATCAATTCCAAGTTGTTGTGTAAAACCTCTTGCAACTAATCTTGCCTTGTGCTTCTGCACTTTTCCTTCTGCATCTTGCTTGGTTTTATAAATCCACTTGACACTTATCACATCCTTATCATTAGGTACATCAACTAACCCCTATGTCTGATTTTTTTCTATGCATCTAATTTCTTCATCCATGGCTTGTGCCCATACATCATCTTTGATAGCTACTTCAAAATTTAAAGGATCATCTATTTGGGAAAACAAAGAAAAAATTGAAAATGAATTTGTTGTGTCTTCATTATAGATGTCGCACATACTTCTTGTTTTCCTTGGTAACATTCTTTCTAAAGTTGGATATGGAGATGTAGAAATACTCAGATTGTTTAATGATGTTTGTTGCACTCTAGGAGTAGATTGCGCACTTCTTGTTCTTACTAGAGTATTCTACGTTATGATTTGTGTCGTAGTGCGAGGTGTATACGGGACTGCACACTGGCTTGTACATGGTGTTTGAACCATTTCATATTCTGTGTCATCACGCTCCATTGCATCAATAGTTGTGACTGTATTTACTATGCTTCCATCCCATGATTCATTCTCCACGAACTGAACATCGCGACTGATTATGAATTTTCTTTCGACAGGGTCATACAAATTGTATGCTTTTTTGTCTTCATAATACCCAACAAATATACATTTATGTCCTTTGTTTTCTATCTTTTTTCTCAGCTCATCTGGAACATGTGTGTATGCGACACAACCAAAAACTTTTATGTGTGCCACATTCTGCTTTGATCATGTCTAGGCTTTTTGAGAAACTCAGTTCTTCACACTCTTTGTCAGAAATCTATATGATGTATACTGCAGTTGCTACTGCCTCAACCCAATACTCATTTGACAAATATTTGGATTCCAGCATACTGCGCTCAATCTCCATGACGATTATGTTCTTTCTCTCTGCAACACCATTCTACTGTGGTGTATATTGTGCAGTATATTGCTTGTAGATGCCATGAACTTTACAAAAATTATGAAATTCTCTTGAGATATATTATCCACCTCTATCGGTTCTTAAACACTTGATGTAATATCCACTCAATTTTTCTACAAGTTATTTAAACTGCTGAAAACAACCCAATGCGTCGGATTTATGCTTTAAGAAATAAATCCACATATTTATTGAGAAATCATCATTAAATGTTAGAAAATAAGTATTTCCTTCTATAGATGGAGTTTGCATTGGTCCACAAATGTCTGAGTGTACTATTTCCAGTGGTTTTTTTTCTTTGTAAGACTTTCCAACTGGAAATGATTCTCTATGTTGCTTTCCAAATATGTAGCCTTCACATATCCTTTATGGCTTTTCAATCAATGGTAAACCTTTTACCATTTCCTTTGTGTGTAGTAGATTTAGACCTCCAAAGTTCAAATGTCCAAATATGAAATTCCATAACCAAGAATCATCATGTACTTCAGATTGGAATGATGCCTTCATTTCTCCACCCTTTTCCCCTTTCTTAGTACTGCACACACTATTTTCTTCATTGGAACTGTGTGCACTTTATGTTGTAAATGTAGTGTCTCACTACACACTTTTTCCTTTACCAACACCTAGCATTGTATTCTTCTTCTTGAATGGCTTCAATTTCAATGGAAACATTCTGTTACTTGTCATCTGGATTCTTGCAATAAGCGGATTGCTTGGGCATTTATCAATAATCACACAATGATTATCTTCCATATAGATTATGTATCATTTCTGTAATAGTTGTCTTGTGCTCATTAGATTATGTTTCAAACCAAAAACATAATATACATCAGACATAACTTTTGTTTCTCCTTTCTTGGTTAAAATGTTTATACTTCCTTTGCCTAAGACAATGACTTGGATATTCGTTCCAAGTGTAACCTTCGTTTGGACTGACTCATCCATACTAGAAAAAAATTCTATGTTTTGTGTCATGTGGTTATTGCAGCCTGAAAATAAATACCATATGTCACATGGACTTTCTTGAGAAACATTGCATTGAACTGGTGAGACTATAGGAATTACCTCAACGCGAACCATGAACATAGGGTGAGTTTGGTTATTTGCATTGTTTGACTGATATTGACTTTTCTTGTTCTAATTATACTCTCTTTTCATGCACTCATATGCATAATGTCCATACATTTTACAGTAATGGCACTGAATCTTTGATTTGTCAGTTTTTTGACCACTTGGATGACTGGTACTCAGGTTTTTACCTCTTCCACCAGTATTTCCAGGACTGCTACCGCATCCACTTCTGACATAACTTCTTCTTATGCTTCTAGATTTAGCTCTCCCCCTTCATCTTCCACGCCTTATAGATGTCTGTCCGGAAAATGCATTCTCTAATGACATACTTGACCTATTCAATCCGTGTTCATGATTAATGAGGGAAGCTTGCAGTTCATCTAGACTAAACTGACTCAAGTCTTTACTCTCTTCTAGAGTCACAACAAGGATATCAAACTTAGGAGGAAGACTCCTAAGTACCTTCTCAACAACTTTTTTGTCTTCTATGGTTTCACCATGAGACTTAATATGACTTATCAGGCCAATGACATGGGTATAAAAGGAATCTACTGTATCTGAATCTTTCATTGTCATAGTTTTAAAATCTCTTCTAAGAATTTGTAGTTTTGCAATCTTTACTTTGTCCATACCTTGATAAGAGGTTTGTAATGTGTCTCATTCTTCCTTGGCTTGATTTTCTAACACAACTCTTGGGAGTATGCTCTCATGCATGGCTTGATGTATGTAAAACATTACATTTCCATCCTTCTTTCTTTGATCTTTCAAGACATCCTTCTCAACTTGTGTGAGGGTATTGTATGCTTCCTAATCTACTGGTTCCACATAGCCATTCTTGACTATCTCCCATACATCTTGACCTCAAAATAGTGCCTTCATGGTCAAGGACCACATCTCATAATTTTTCCCTGTAAAAGTGGGAGGTTGCAGATTTGAGGTAGAAGCCATATTTCACTTTCCAACAAAGTTGCTTATCTGATAAGCTTGTTTTGATAGAACCTTCTTTAATACCATATCTCATAATTGACGACGCACGCACTACTCTATGCAACACAGTTTCAAATATTATACACCACATAGGCTTCGTGACAACTTTCTCAAAACTAACTGCACAGTGCACGAACTGCACAATTTGCTACGTGCTGTGAATAAACACACTTAATGAAATGATTTATTGATGCAGAATAACACAATGCTATGCTTAGCACATAAAATCATAAATAAGACAAAACTTGTCAACACACAAAATACTTGATATTAATAACTTTGGCGCAGTGTGCGAATACAAAATACAATAACTAAGATGAGATTAGACTCAAATGATTTATGTTGACTTTACAAACACATGGCTTGTTCTTAGACTTCTTCAACTCCTCAGCTGATGTTGTTTCTCCTTCCTCTCTACCTCTCTGCTTTTTCTCTGCATCATTTACTTCTCGCACCTCTATTCAACTAACTAAAGACTCAGACTTATATGGACTTCGAGTAAGACTTCCTACAAAAGTAGGACTGACTCAACATTAAACACTACCATTAATACGACTAACTCTTCAACTACTTAACTGAACTCGAGAAGATAAATATCGGCTCCATTTATAACTTCACTACTTGCCGACTAACTTAAAATGAGTTTGACTAAACGTGCAACTTTACATTTGCAGACTGACTAATTGACAATTAGGTTGACTGACAACTACTCACGGATTGACTCGCTGACAAATCGACGAAGACATGAAGATCTCACAGACTTGTAATTAGTATTTTCAACATCACCTGCCTCGACCCCACGACCCGCCCTAACCATGTCCACGACGACGATCTCAACTTCCTGGACCCTCCGTCCCGCCCTAACCATGAGACTTATAGAGATAACAAACGACTACGACCAACAGTCTCAATCGCCCAGAGCTCTGAGATGAAGCGTGACAACCAGGGTAGTTGAGAGTGGGTCGAGGAGATCACTAGTAGAGTGTTGTGGATGAATTTCGCGACCTCCTTTGAAATTGGTGTGCCTCGATTCATGGTGGTAAATTCCTGCTTATGCCACCTTGAATACCCGAGACACCCTCACGATTTTCCCTACCCCAAACACTTAGGCACAATAAACCTCATAATGCTCTATACCCTTCATTTGAATGTTACCAAAGGTACGATCCTCCGAAGGAGGGGTTAATTGAATGGTCTTTAAACCACCCACAGACTCGGCTCTGTGCTTCCTTTGCGTTGTCGTAAAGTGGATTGAATTTGCCCAAATAAAATGTTTGTCATATGTTAAGTCCACATGTGGGAGATGACCCTATCACCTGCCACAATGTGGATTGATAAAGGGATACTAAACCTTGAGGCCATGAGTTGTCCTCATTCTTTGAGTGGAATGACCCCTAAATTTTAATATTAATAATAATATATTTTTTAATTTATCTAAATATATTTTAATAATCTTTTATCTTCATTATTTACTTTATTATTTTTTATTTTTTTTGTAAGTAAGAGTTGTATAAAAATCCTTCAAGAAATCAGAGTTACAATGTCATGAAGAATTGTGGACAGTAGTAACTGAACTGCCCCAAAAAAAAACAAGTTCATCCAGCCGATGAGAATAAAGCTAAATGCTTTAAGCTATAAGTGTGAGAATGAAAAAACTTAAACTATAGTCTTAAAACAAAAAACAAACATCATATCAAACATGGTCATGCCATGAGGCAAAAGAAAACCAAACACTTGGCCACAAGAACTAGGAGGTGGGGAAAGTCGTTGGGTCCCAGCTTCCTCTTCTACAATTGTCCCCTCATTTCCATGTGCTCGTGCAGGTTCAAATTTTGTTTCTTTCCGAAAGACAGCCATACAAGATATTTTATTTATTTATTTTTAAATCGATAAGAAACTCATGGAGAGGAAACAACCAAGATGCCACAATATTACTTCCCATATATCGCAACTAGTTTTCTTTAAGTTGAAGGACACGTTATCTAGTTCCATTCTCGTCAACTATGATGGCTGCTTAATCTTCACATTATCTAAGATATCGTTTACATTTGAACCCTGTTCTCTACTTTTTCAACCAAAAGATTTATATTATACTCCTCAGAAGACATAATCGTACCTGCCCTGCCGTGCCCCTCAATGAGACAATTGACGACTGAGTCTCATGTTCATCGTACAAGTCTCAAAATCGTACTTTTTCAATTGAAAATTTGATATTATACTCCTCAGACAGAGTCGTACCTGCCCTGCATAAATGAGACAATGGACCGAGTCTTTGGCCGACTGAGTCTCATGTTTATCCGACTGAGTCTTCACGGCAGCATTTCACGAACCGACTCTTTCATTCATTCTCTTTCTCTATAAATGCAGTCAACACAGACGATCTTCATAACCATCGGCGCTTCAATATTCATTCCATCGTTTCTCATTCCTAGCCTGCAATACCCGATTAATGCTACTCCATTTGTTATTTGCTCGTAGAATTTAAACTGATCATATATTTATGGCGAATCCGAAGCCTGTGAAAACCATGATTCTCGGTCTTCTATGGCTATCTCTTGCCCTAGTCCTCACCGATGCATACGATCCAGATCTTCTGCAAGATTTCTGCGTGGCAGACGATACCTCTGCAGGTAAAAACATATATAACTTCTGCATTATTTCTCTCTCTGCAGTCTGGCTTACTGTTTCGTTTTTTAGAACTATTTACATTAACAATGGCTCTGTTATTGATATTACAGATACTGTGAAGGTGAATGGATTTCCATGCAAGGATCCCAAGATGGTAAAAGCCTCCGACTTTTTATTTCAAGGACTAAGAAATGAAGGTTCCACCACTTGGAAATAATGGAGAAAGCGCTAGTTGTAAGTGCTAGTTATAAGCACTAGTTATAAGCTTCAGTTGTGAGAGTCAGTTGTAGGAGTGTTGAGAGTCAGTTCTTAGTTAAAAGTCTAGTTGTCTTTGGTTTGCATGTAACCGACTCGGTGGAGTCTTTTCCTATATAAGGATGCAATCCGTCTTCATTAAAGAATAGAGAAGTGAGCGTAGCCTCACCTTGTGTTTTGGTTCGTATATTTTATCTTGGTATCAGAGCCACGAGAGTGAGATGCTTAAATTCGAGAGGTTCCCAAGAAGTTCGCAGCCTGTTGTGCATTTAAGTGCGAACATCTTTCGATTCGCTGCGAACTCCCCGCAACTAGAGCACTCGAGAGTTGCGAACTCCCCGCAGTCAAGTAAAGGGTGAGGTGCGGACTCCCCGCAGTCAACTCCAACGTGAGGTGCGGAAACCATGGTATTTAAGCATGCGTGGAAAGCAAATCTTGAATTTTGAAAGTTTATATAGTTTGCATGCATGGGAGCTTTTTTTTTTACAAGCGTAAGTTTTTCATTTTTACTGCGTGGTGAGTATTCTTGCCTGCATGGAGTTTGGAGCGTGAGTTTGCATGCCGTGAGCAAATCAGGGAGTTTTTATATAAAAGTCTTTATATGAGCTTTAATTTTTAAGAGGTAAAGGTGGAGTTATAAAGTTTATTAAAGGAACTTTATGATAGTTTCATAAGAAAAAGGTGGAGTTGTGACTTAAGGATCACAAATCCTTTTTAAAGAAATTTATATTTTATCTTGGTAAAAGTGGAGTTATAAGTTTTTTCTTTAAAAAGGTGGAGTTATATGTTGGTTATTTTTTTATATATAAAGAGGGAGTTATAAGTTTTTTTTTAAAAAGTGGATATTTTGGATATTAAGATGCATGCATGATTTAAGCTAAGAACAGAGGTAGATTTGGACCAGTGGATCCGAAGGCAGAGCGACGGATTGCTCAGCACAAGAGAAAATTCGACAAAAAGTTGCATATCTTTGGTGATTCACTTGCAAAGACTAACTTGTAGAAATGGCAAATCCTCTAGCGGAGACCTACCTCAACGAAGCCAACAAGTTAGATGGCTCAAACTTCATTAACTGGAAATTCAAGATGCAAACACTCATGGAGGGCTATGGTGTCTGGAACATTGCGAATGGAACTGAACTGAAACCTGATGCGGCTGCAAGTGCGACAGCAGCACCGATCCAAGACTGGGAGAAGCGCGAAAACAAGGCAAAGGTATTGTTGCGCATGTCAGTTAAAGATAGTATAATTCCACATATTAGAGACGCTACAACTTCTGCTAAAACATGGACAACTCTTAAAGCATTGTATGA
>JASDQU010107306.1:9903-23147 GCA_032191745.1 Picea mariana
AATGTTGGCTTTATCTACCCGATTCCCTTGACTGAATGGGTATCCAATCTCGTTCCTGGGAATAAAAAGCAAGGAACCATCCACTTATTCATGGATTTTCATGACCTAAACAAGGCTTGTCCTAAAGAAAACTTCCTGACACCCTTCATCGATCAGATTCTCGATGAGTGTGCAGGAAGAAAAGTTTTTTCTTTCATGGAAGGATTTTCAGGGTATAACCAAATTTAGATTAAACCTGAGAACCAACACAAGATGACATTTATTTTCCCTTGGGGTACTTTTGCATACCGTAAGATGCCTTTCAGCCTAAAAAATGTCAGAGAAACCTTTCAACATGCTATGACCTTCACATTTCACGATCTCAAGCATATAGTTGAATCCTATCTTGATGATCTTACTGCTCACTCTCGTAAGAGAGTGGATCACCCTAAGCACCTTCGGCTAGTCTTTGAAAGATGTTGCGATTATCGCATCTGACTGAACCCTCATAAATGCATCTTTTGTGTTAGGTCAAGATGTCTTCTAGCATTTGTATTCTCTGAGAATGGGATCATGGTAGATCTGTTAAAGGTTGAGGCAATACTTTGATTGCCTCCCCCGCGCACTATTCACCAAATTCAAGGTTTACAGGGGAAATATAACTTTTTATGATGGTTTATAGTGAACTATGCCARTATTACTAAGGGTTTCATGTGTTTCTTGAAGAAGGGAACTCCTTTTATCTAGGATGAGTGAGCCCATGAATCCTTTGATGCTTTGAAGAAAGCCTTGGTATCGACGCCTCTACTTAAGTCTCCTGACTACAATAGATATTACTTTCTTTATGTCGCCACATCCGAAGAGACAATTGGTATGGTGTTACATGTTTAGGAGGATGATGAGCTCCATGAGCATGTCATTTACTATCTAAGTTGAAACTTAGTCGGTCCTCAACTCAAATATTCTCACGTTGAAATGATAGCTTTGGTTGTCATTCACGTAGTCCAATGGTTATGACATTATATATTTCTTTACAAAAATATTGTGGTCTCTGATGTCAATCCATTTCAATACGCCCTTACCAGGTGTATCATAGGGGGAAAGTACAATAAATGGATTGTCATCCTACAAGAGTTAGATATCGATTTCGCTTCTGCGAAATCCAGGAAATCACTAGTGTTTGCAGAGTTATTATCCAACTTCCCATGATTAGACAAGGATACTATTCATGTTGATTCATTTTTGGATGAAAACATTTTCCTTGTCTTGTCGTCAGACCCCTGGTATGGAGACATTGTTCTCTATCTTCAAACTTTGAATTTCCCTCAGTATCTCTCGAGAGATGACCAACGATGTATACAATACCAAGCTAAGAACTACCTTATCATCGATGACACTTTGTATTGTCGAGGAGTAGACAATATACTACATTGTTGTTTAACTCACGAAAAAGTTGAGTCTATTCTAAATGACTGCCATAGTGGGGCTTGTGGTGGTCATCTATCTGGGTTTGTGACAACCCATAAAATTTTGTGAGCCGATTATTTTTTGCCATCTATCTTTAAAGATTGCATTCAAGTGGTTAAGAAGTGTCACCCCTCCCAGGTGTTCACTCAAAAAATGCACTTGCATCCAACCCCTCTCCATCCAGTCATTACTATTGGTCCCTTCACCAAGTGGGGAGTGGACTTTGTGGATTACAACCTAACTTTGGCTGGGGGGAACCAACACATTATCGTGTCCATATAATACTTTATTAAGTGGGTCAAGGCCATGCCTACAGTTAAATATGATGGACATACTATCGCCTTCTTCGAATTCAATCAAATTATAGCCAGGTTTAGAATCATGAGTGAGATTGTCACTGATCATGGCAGTCACTTTTAGAATGAAATGATGGAAGAACTAACATAGCATGGTCATTATTCCCCTTACTACTCCCAGGAAAATGGACAAGTAGAGGCAGTGAACAAGTCTCTCAAGACCATTTTGCAGAAAACGGTCAGCCAGATAAAATCTGACTGGCATATCATGCTATATCCCACACTTTGGCCATACCGAACCTCAGTCAATACCTCCATCGTTTTTTCTCCTTTCCAGTTAGTACACGAGGTGGAGTCGATTTTACCTATTGAATGAGAAATTCCTTCTCTTATATTGGTAGTTTTTCTTCTACCTGACACTTCTGATCTTGAGCGATGCCTCATACACCCAAAGATCCTATATGAGCAACGTCGAGACGCCTCTATGGCTATCAAAGCAAATCAAAGACGTGTCAAGGTTCTGTACGATAAGTTTGTCTATCCTCAATTGTACGTTGAGGGTGACTTGGTCCATTTATATGATCAAGCCAAAGAACCACTGGGGGTAGACAAGTTCAAACCCATGTGGCAGGGTCCCTATATCATGTGAAGTGTCTTAGAAAAAGGAGCCTATGAATTAGAATAATATGAAGGGAACATGTTGGCTGAGCCCGGGAATGGGATCTATTTGAAAATATATCATGCTTGAGCCCAAAG
The DNA here is from genome assembly GCA_032191745.1 of Picea mariana. Taxonomy (NCBI): domain Eukaryota; kingdom Viridiplantae; phylum Streptophyta; class Pinopsida; order Pinales; family Pinaceae; genus Picea; species Picea mariana. The sequence continues at coordinate 12,402 of JASDQU010107306.1, forward strand.
CTTGGGCGTAACTCTCTATATACTAATTTAATTTAGTGTATATATCTTTTCCTTTTATTTTTATCTTCAACTTGCTTATCGAGTTTTCCCTTAGATGGCAGATTCTTCGGTCTAGTTAGGATTCACAGATGTGGCCAGTCGTCATACACGGAACTTGGCTTCCACCTTTTGGTTTGTTTACTCACTCGAGGGTCTACTGGTGTCTTCAAGTGGCGTATTCCTAGGGCAATTCATGAATAATGTGGCTAAATATAGCACCATTATAGAACTTTTTCATGATGCCATTTCACATGGTATTCTCTCTTTGGAGGTTCGCTTGGAGTCCCAGTTAGTAGTATGTCATTTGAACAATAGTTACCATGTGTGTGACCCTACTTTACTCTGACGATTCTTACGGGTACGAATTTTGGAATGATAGTTTGATTTTATTACTTATCATCACATACCTAGGAGTTATAATTTTGTATCTTATGCATATGATAATTTTGTTTTAGATTGGCATTTGTCACATAACTAAAGCAAATAAAATTCTCATCAATGTACACATTGTAACATAAGTAAAGCCTAAGAACCTTGTTTTTATATATATCTCAAAAATATGATGTTTATAATACAAAATTGGGGCTAACACCCTCAATATACATATACAATCGATCATACAATAATCATGACATCTACGCTTGTGGCATTGGATGATTGTCTCGATAGAAAACTATGGCATTTGAGAGATGTCAAAAGAGTCTCACCCAAGCACAGGGCATACCTACCACCTGTTGCTGCATAACCTCCGATAGATCCTCCACCTAAACCATCAAAATCCTTTGTTTCAAATGAGACATGTTTCCCTGCACGTTTTGAAGGACTCTCTCTGTGTCCCCTCCCACTTCCTCATCTCCTTGATGCCTCCGACGATGACATGGAAGTCTATCTGACCATCATGGACCTACGTCTGCATCACATACATGTCTAGTTAGTACTTAACATCATCCATTTCTTTTTCCTATACAAAAATACAAAAAAATGAAATATATAACAAAATGTTGACATACCTATGTCTTTGTAGGAAATCCTTGGTGGTAATGGCATGTTAGGATCTCCTCTGAAGTCGATCCCTATGTAAGGGTAGTCATCCAGAGCTATGACTTTCCGTCTCCACTAGAAGAAGAAGTTATCGTTGTAGGGTATTGGCACCCTACCTCCCCTCTGCCACCTCATCATTTCGGTCCACCGTGCCATGGATAGATCACGAGGTCCATGCAAAATAATCTCGACTCTATGTCCCAAGCCTAGAACTCGCTCAAAGAAAAATCTACAAAAGATAGAAGCGAACCCGAAGTTCCCTTTACTACCTTGTTTGAATTCTGTCAAATGGCTCTTTATTTTAGCCAATAGTGAGGTGCACCAGTCGTACACCGTGGGTCTCAATAAATCCACTGAGTAGAACATAAGTGACCTCGATGCCTAGTGCAAAGAGGTTGATTCTGTGATCCGTGTCAAAACGAGGAAAACAATCTTGAGGCTTAGATTGTTTATCGCTCGAATGGGGAGTTGGATCCCAACCTTCTTGGTCCCTTCAATGCAATGAGAATCTATGTAATCCTCTATTTTCATACCACTCCTAGCTCCCTGGGATTTGAGGTTGACCACCTCACCCCGATGTGACAACCCTGCCAAGAAATAAATGTCCTCGACTTCAATCCTTAATGGTTGTCCATCAAGGCTGAAGCTCTCACTATATGGATCCAAGTAATCCACGAGCAACTGTAGCGATCTCACTTGGGCCCTCATGCCTTTGAGAGCCCAAAACTTATATAGCCTTCATATTTTCAAGGCCATTTGGGACCTTGGATCTCTCTCCACAACAACATCTACCTCCTCATGTTCCCTTTTCCTCCACTCTAGCACCATCCTCCAAGAGACAAACCCCTTTTTGAGTTAGAAACCACTAAAAAACAATGTTTACGAACATATACGCAGGTTGTAGTGTTCATAGTCACGTATAGGGCTGAGTATACGCTGGATGTATTTTTAACAACCATGTATAAGCATGCATATATGTGACCCGATGAATTGTATCCCGCGTACACCTAAAGTTTTAATTTGTGCCCTAAATAACTTAAAAATTGGAACCTAATTACAAAATCTAATCCACTAAAAAGAAAGAGGAGGGGAGGATGAGTTACCTAGTCCAGAAGGTCATCGATTTCGTCTCTTGTAGCTCTCGCAATCACCAGTTGATGTTCAGAGGTAATTTGGTCCAAAATCCACTATCTGGGTAAAAAATACAAATGGTATAGTAATTTTTTTTTAACTATTTATAGCAAATTTTTACCCACCTTTCATAGTTTCAGACAATATTTTTTCCTAATGGACTAATACAATAGTGGATTGAGTTGTTTTTTGTAGTTTTATCCAGGGATTCTTGTGGTTTTCAGCACCATGTCACCCATTCGTAACTTTGGATAGGTATTTTCATTACCCAACATATAGGATAGGTATCCATTACATCATGCACATTTGCATCGTCCTATTACTATCACTCATATTTCTTAGGTACAAACCCATTTTATAGAGACACATAACCTTTTATCTGTATCTAGAAGTGTCTTTATCGAATGGTAGAGACTTACCAAACATGGGTACCCTAGTTAGATCCTCTGCTTCATTCACTGCCCATGCAAAGATTTTTTCCGTAGGATCATGAGTCCCTTATATCTAAAACATGACTTTATGTTGAACCTCATTTATTACTCATAAACACGCTGACCTATACCTAGAGGACTCCCAAGTGAGTTTGATTTAATCTCTTTTCCAACTTGTTTTCAAAAAGTGAAAAGATTGCCGAGTGAACTTGTCTCTTTCACACTCGTAAATTGGATTTGAAAGGACGTCTATTTGGTGCAATTTTATCCCCTTTTCAAACCAAGTAGACTAAGATTATGAAAAATTACATTTTTTGGTGTTAAGTTGTAATTGCATCTTATGCCCTTTCTTGCAGTATTGAGCCTATTGTCGGTTCTCATTTTTGAGTTATAAGGCGTTTACCTCAACAGTTTGCATCCTCAACCAAACAGAGCCTTGTTTATATCCTTTGTAGCTTGAAACCCTATACCCAGGAGGAAAAATTTCCCAGAGTGTCCATCTCCCACATGCATCTCCTTGCATTGAGCATAGGTATGTTCCACTGCTAGAACTAGTTTTGCTTACTTGTGACACTCGTTTCCTTTTCTGTATCATAGCATTCATTTGACTATGAAAAAACAAAAAAAGACAGGCAGGAAGGGAATATTATATTATATTGGAAACAATCATGTCGCCTTTGAATAGAGCATAATTTTTTTGAGTCCACTTGTCATCAAAATTTTGGGTTTAGCATGACCTTAGGAAGCTGAGCTCGTTACATAGGGTTTACTCCCCCGACTAGTTACTCTTCCAGTCCCTATGGAGATTTTGATTGATGCCTTCTTCATATCAAAGTTTCATCATTGAGTCTATGCTGCCGGAGTATTCCATATGTCTCGTGCTCTTTCTCAAAGGATGTCTATCAACCTATGTCGGTCATTCCTCAGAACTCTTGACTTTGCATGTCAACCATACCCTCAGTCTGTCTCAGAATCATATGAAGCTGTAGTCCTATTGCGCACCCTGGTCCTAATTCTCTCATGGGTAGGTAATCTTGAAGCCATCAATTGACATTTCATCATTGGTCACTGACTAGGTGGTTTCCCTTGTGTTCGATGAGAAGACATCTATTCACACAATGGGATTCGTGTAGTGTCTTGGATTCCATTAGCCATATTGGTGGTTTCCTCGCCTGTGTCAACAATTTTCCTCATTGGCTGCTATTTGGAGGGTCTTTTTCCTGTACCTCTTGCACCTAGCACACGCGAAAGACACACATGGTCGTTGGTTCATGAACATGTTCTTCGTTCGATTTCCTCCAAATCATCAAGCTCCTTCTTTGTACCTCATGCTGAATGATGAGATATTACTTAATGTCGTCCTTTCATTGGGTCTCCTTCCATCGACTTCATCTCATCTATTATGGATACGAGACCTAGAGTCCTATGAGTACCTAGAGTCTTGCAGTCATTAGTGGCAGGTTCTCTCGCCATCGACAAGTGGGAATACATCAATGTCTCCTGATCGATGGATTCTTCAAGTGTTCGACCCTGAATCCTCTATTCACACTTGTAAGAATGTACTCAATGCCTTGATACCTACTTTCATCATCGATAGGCTGTCTCATATTTTTTAACGGTATACCTCAATGACCAGTAATCAAACAAAGTCTCATTGTGTTCGACCTCAACTCCTTTATTCACACGATGTAGACTCACAACTTTAGCCGATTGTGTAGAAGACTTGAATAAATCAATTTATATTCACATCTTTCCTGATTTGTTGCTACCTTTCATTGGACCAGTACCTATGTGACTTCAGTAGTCATGGGAGATCAGATTGTACTACATGGTAAAAAAATATCTTCATATTGATTTTGAGACTGCTTTTACTAGGCCTTGTTCATGACTGTGACAACCTTTGACATGTAGCCACCTTTCTATTTCCTATTCATGTCCATAGACAACTGTTTGGTATATTTTCACATGGATCTGCAGTGTAATTCAAATTGGCATCCATGTGTGCAAAGTCAATACAGATTGTAATGAGAAACTAGTTCTTCCAGCTGTGTCCCCATTACTCCACTTATGGGTCTTATAATGTATTTCGGCCATCACAGATACTCATCTGACCTCACACATTAGGGGGCATCTGTTATAGAAACATTTTCCTCACCATATGCAAACTTGCACAGAAGGCCTTTTTCCATTTCCCTATGCAGACTTGAAGTGCCTTTTTGTAAATCCCAGATCTAAAAACATTATTTTTCCACATATACGCGCCCTAACAACTATACAACATGCGATACACAGGTTTCACTACTACAACCCGTATACATCGAGATTATTGCCCAAAATTAAAAAATGGTATTAGGTTTCCATGTCACATCACGAGATCCATGATCCTTGACCTTCCATATACTGGATATGTTCTGACTCGACCCTTCAGTTCCACTTGAAGGCTACAAATGGGCCAAATCCGAGCTATGGAAAAGAGGAGAAGAATTGAACTTTGAGAGCAATGTCACTCTAGATAAATTATTCACTTCATATTGAGTTTGCATCCATTTGTCCTTTTAAGTTTGAACACATTGTTCAACCCCTAAGCTCTTCCCTACATGATTGAGAACCTCATTGTCTCTCTTATATGATCTTGCCTTTGGTGGAGGATTGAAGTGGTGGAGGCCCAGCTGGAAGGAACTTAGTTTCTTGGTTCGGAACCGTGTCGACACAAAATTTTGTAACTCATTTACTTCTTCTGATTACATTTTAATAGAAATACTATTTTCTCGTCCAATTAATATCTTGTGAATATTTGAATTGTTATTCCATGGGAATATTTTTTATGAATGTTGATGGATTATGCTATTGAATGTGCTAACATTATATATTATCACCATATTCTTGCGCTTCTTGGTTGTTGAGGACTAGTTGCAAGTGTATTGCTTTGAGTCAAGTGCTTAATGGTGGACTTCATCGAACGTCTGGACGAGGTATGCCTTTTATCTTGTCCTGCTAGCATATTCATTTATATAGAATACTTGAGATTAGAGTTGATTTCTATAGTCAATTTCATCTTTTTTTATTTACCCCTAGCCATAGAACAACTTTCCTCGTGACACCTATTGTATTGATCACCATGGTGCTAGTGGATACCACATCATCCCCCATTACTTAAAAACATGGGGCTAACCACGTAGTAGATTTTTTAAGAACATTCTAGAAGTTCCAAACCTGATCACTAATTGAGGGTGGAGGAAGTCAATACCCTAACCCTAGATGACTATCGGGTTATGTTAAATACCGGGTCACTAGGAGGACAAGGGTTTCGATTCTTTTTCATTGTATCTTGTTCCACAGTTGAGCATAACAACTAAGAGTGGTATTTTTGTGAGCATGATAGAGGAGGAGAGATTTTGCAACAACCATACAGGCCACAATGTCAAAGACAACTCCATAGAGAGTGTCTATTTGTTTGTAATTCTGTTTGTAGAAAAGAGAGCAAAGCGACCTCACCTTATAGCTTGATTTTATCTTGTATTGGGTTTCCCAAGTCAAATATTGTGTTTATTTGTGGATGGTGTTTATATTATTTATGTTCTCTATTTCTCGTATTTCATAGATTTTAAACAGAAAACCAGTAATAAAAAATATAATATCTAAAGGAAATTAAATTTCACAGTAAAGATTTCAATATTTTATTAGATCTATTGTGTCAAATTGTCTAGTGGAATATCCATGGTAGTTTACATATCATATTGGCATAAGAGAAGGTTTTCTTGGTGTATTTGTGGAAGTTGTAGAGATTCAGTAAATGATTTAAGAAGAAATTTTCAAAACCCTAGCCATGGATGACGATTTCATTAATAACAACCCTCAAGAAATATAAGAGGAGATGGATCAGAGGAGTTGGAGGCTTGAACTCAAAAATCAGATCAGATAGGAAATCAGGGGATAACAAAGACCCTGAAAAGGAGTCGCGAAGAGAACCCATGAAAGAGAATCTGAGTTGCAGTACCATAAATCCTTTAAAATATTTATTCAAGATGGAAGCAAAAGTGGACATAAAGCCATACCAAGGTGTGATTGATTCATTAAAACATAATCATTGGTTACAAAAACTAGAAGTTTATTTCAACATTCACCATATAGATAAAGAATAAAATATATCATTTGTCAGACTAAATTTAGAAGGCCATACTTTAACCTAGTGGGAAGTCCATACTGAAACAATTAGATTGCAAGGTGATATGCCAATAACTAGGTGGGAGGACCTCAAAACCCTCATCAAGTCCCAATTCTACCTTATCAGATATGTAGAGGACCAATGGATTAGGTGGCACTACTTCAAGTGGAAGTAAGGGCAGAGTGTATAGGAGTACACCACCGAGTTTAGAAATATGACCATCATGTTGGGTATTTATCCCAATAGCCCAAATGTACTCCTCAAGTACCTGGGGGTTCCATAGAGCAATCTATGAAATCAAGTGCTTCTTTTCAAGCCAAGGACTGTGAATGAGACATGTGTATTGGCACAATATCTAGAAGACATAGGCCACAAGAAAGGTAAGACAAGCGGTTCCAAGCAGAAAGAGCACCAGGAATCTTCCAAGGAAGGGAAGAATAAGTGGAAAGGGGTAAAGGATAAGATGGTAGCCACTGCACATCATGCAAGAATCCCATCAACCATTGCAATATTGATGGTCACACTGAGGAAAAGCATTGAAAATACATCCATAGTTAAACTCGAAGAACCACAAAAAGGATGGAAAGAAAAATAATCTTCTAGACACGTATTCAAGCAATTAGGTTGAAATAAACTCTGATGTGTATGAGAGTATTGCTTGCACATCAATGAAGAAGGAGGTGAATCTGAGTAGCCTTCATGATGAGGAAGAGAAGGAGATGACCAAACTCTTCAACATCAACATCCAGGTCAAGAAAACCAAGATAGATGCTTTGTTTGACTCTGGTTCACAAGCTAAACTCATAGCAACATATCTAGTCAATAATCTTGGATTGGAGGTTCGTGATCATCCTAGTCCCTATCCATTAAGTTGGTTAAACAAGGATGCAGAGATCAAGGCAACAAAAAAATATAATATTAAATTAGTTGTAAGTCTTGATTTTATTGATGAAGTGGAATTGGACGTACCACCCCTTGATGTATGTGAAGTAGTGTTTGGAAGTCCTACATGTACATGAGGGATGAAATCTTCATGTGGAGATCCAACTAATACCAATTAATCAAGGATGAGAAGTCCTACATCATCAACGTGCAAAAAGGCAAGTCATAACTCTCACTGGTAAGTGCCAACCAAGCCAAGAAGCTGATTAGTTTCAGTAAGAAATATGTTTTACTTTTCTTAAGAGAAAATTCGATTGAGGATGAGTTGATAAGAGTAAATTCATTCTTAGATGGGCGTACAAAAGAGTAGAAACATCAGTTGGAAAAGTTTCTACAGGAATACAACAGAGTGTTCTAGGTCCTAAAAGGATACCACCCAAGAGGGTCGTGGATAATGAAATACAGTTATTTTCAAACTCCCCATTGTAGAATATTGTGCTATACATACAATCTATTCTGAAACCAAATGAAGTTAAGAAGTAGTTGCAGTAGTTATTGGAGCAGGGTGTGATTCAACCAAACACCTCACCTTATGGATCAACTATCATAATTGTACCAAAGAAGGATGGGACTTGGAGAATGTGTATTGACTACATGGAATTGAACAAGATTACACCTAAAAATCGATACCATCTACCTAAGATCAATGATTTTTTATATCAATTGCAATTGCCAAAATATTTCACCAAGTTGGATCTCAAATTGAGATACCACTAGGTATGCATCAAGGAAAAAGACACCTGGAAGACTACCTTCAAGATAAGGTAAGGTTTACAAGAATGGTTGGTCATGCCATTTGGTTTATCAAATGCAAAAAATACATTCACAAGTACATTTGGGTCAAATTATGATGATGCGTTCGACGCAATTGCCACTTTAAATTGTCGGGAGAACGACAAACAACTGACCCCCTCAAACATCGTTTCACATGACGTCGCTTTTCTGACACCACAGGTATCGTCTCTATTGTGACGTTTAATGCCGACACATGTCATATTAGATTTGAATGTCCAAACCCCATATAGCCATTGCTACAATGATGATAGAGACATCAAAATTCTGACGCCCATTTCATCGATCTCCACAACATGGACGCCATGTAACCGATGTTAGGGACGTCAGAAGACCGATGACTGGCAACGTTGGTGGAGAGATGATCAAATATATTCCAATGAAAAGGATGCTGATGTAGGAGCATCTCCCATGTCAAGCGAGCCAACGCAGAAGGAAAAAGACAGCTAGGCACACGCCAGCACAAATTTTGAAAATTCCCTTAGATTGTTGCGCCATCTTAAATGAAGCCATTAAGATGAGATGCACTTGTAAATGTAAATGGACATTGAGCCTTTAGCTCTTGTCCTTATTAGGTAGATGACATTTAAAGTAGTTAATGTTGGTAGATAGAAATTTAATTCTAGATTAGACAGCTTTAGAACGCAAGAGGGAAAACGGGATATAGACACCCTCATTGTGCATTTGTAACATTATTATGATGATTATTGAAATCAAAGGAGGAAGAAGAGCATGCAGAGAAGCTGTGTAAAGACACCTATGTACAGATATTTGAATTAATAGAAGAAATCTTTGATTCAAATGCATGGTTTGTGTTGATCTCTGTGTACTAATGTTATTCTCATGAATGTTTGCTTTCCCGTTATACATTCGATTTGATATGTTGTGTATATGATTTCATGTTCCGAGTGATGTCTAAAATGAAGAGGGAATGAGTTTCAATTGTTTCTCTATTTGAGCCAGAGAATTCTTGCAAGGAGTGCAGTTGAAGTGTCCACAAGGAGTGCGTTGACAGAGGGAGGTTTTGTTCTCATTCATCCCAAAGTGCAGTTGGGCACAGGAGCCGTGCAAGGAGTGCGTAGGTGAAGTGAAGTTCAGGGTTGTGAACCTGAGCAAGAGATTGAACGACTACTGATGCAGGTGTGCGCAGAGTTGAGTGACTTCAACACTTAGACGTGATTGAAGGTTACCTCAAGGAGTGAGCGCAAGAGTTTCCTGAAGGACTTGAAGGTCGTGAGAAATCTTAGGAAGGATAGGCCTTCAAATTTATTGAAGGAGGATGTAGAGAAGTTGTGTCTTGAAGATTGGCAAGAAGCGTCACAAGTTTGCACGTAGGTGGATGAGTTCCGTGGAGGAGAACATAGTCATTTCACAGATTTCATAAGGAGGAACGAACGGTCGGTATTCTCTGAGGATTCACGACATCTCGTGAGTCGTTAGATCTGGAGAAGGTGCAAGGGAGATACTGCAGGTATTCTTGAGAGCTTTAAAGCTCAGGAGGGGCAGAGTCATTGATCTGAGCCACGAGGGTTGTTGGATATACACGTATATCATGTATCGGGGTTTCATGGATTGAAACTCCAAAACATTTCAATGGGAATCATGACATCACAATACGTGATTTCTCGACAGTTAAAGGACAGTGTGGGCCACAGTGGAGTTAGTGGAGGACAGGTGGCACGAGCTATCGGAGTTTCGTGGCGAGAAGTCCTAAAATATTGACATTAGGATTCACGATCCCACGAAGTCCAAAGCCCCGATGAACTAAAGGACTGTTGAAAAGTCAAGCCCCCAAGCTCATCGGAGTTTCGGCGTATCGGGCATCGGGAGTCGGGGATACAAGTTGTTTGATATCGTGAATAGTGAAATTGTAATAGAGGAAACCCATATAAGGAAAAGGTTAGCGTTGACTATTGTCGAGGTTCATAGTTTTGAGAATCCAACACTCGACCATTGGCCTAGCGATAGCGCAAAGTCTGATTTCCTGATAGGAAAAGGGAGATCCCGTGAGAGAATTCTGTGGGTGTAGATATCCCGATAGGGAAATAGAAGAACATTGAGTTCTTTAGGCTGAGAAGGGAGAGAAGATCCTGTGAGAGGACGTGCTTGCAAGTGCGCCTACGACAAGGTGGTATCAGAGCTTGAATATTGTCTGTGTATTTCAGATGAGGGAGGCATAAGAGGTTAAAGAGCACTCTGATACAC
>JASDQU010107306.1:23247-35552 GCA_032191745.1 Picea mariana
CTTACAGCCAGTTAGTTTTCGTTCATTTCATTACTCTTTACAAAAATCATACAGTTACAGGAAAGGGCCTTGCTTTTGTAGTCCTATTTCGTTCTTCACATAAAGTTTTCTCTTATGTTCGACCGAATGGAATCAGCCATAAAAATTTCTCTCTAAATCATTTCCATAATTTAACCGTTCCTCAATGAATTCATCCAGAGTAATTCAACCCAATATTCAACTCGGGATATACGATCAAACTAATATAGCGTTAAATCTTCTTAATACGACTCTTAAAACTGCTGATACTCGAGAAGAATTAGAACGTTCATGGATGGCCATTGAACAAGACATTGTAACCCAGGAACAGTTGGAAGCCAGACGACGTGAACGCAGAAATCTTCATTAGCTTCCCACACCAAGGTTAGCGAGATCCTCTATCAACTATTATCATATTTTTGGATGCCTTGACACTGTACTTTAAGCCTTAGTACAGACTCAGGAACAACACATCCTGACATGGACGGGAGAAGGAGCAAGTGGATTTCCAAAATCCTTGAATTTGATCTAGAAATAAAACCCACCAAGCTAGTTAAAGGCCAAGGTTTAGCCAATTTGTTGGTTGAATCTAATTGTAAATCTTTGGGGGTTAAATTCATCAACACTTGCTCAGAAAACAAACAGGATGAAGCGTTTGATAAAAGTCCTCGAGACATCCCTCCTTTAGCAGAATGCACCTGGTACAAAGATATTATACTTTTCTGTAAGAGTTGTGACCTCCAGATGGTATGGGAAGGAGCAAGGAAAGAGCTTTAAATCTCAAAGAAATTAGATATTTCCTTAGTGATTGGGTCTTGTATTGAAAATACCCTCTAGGAGTGCTTCTGAGATGTCTAGACCCACAGGAGGTCTAAAGGATTATGTTTGATTTTCATAGCAGCCTATGTGGGGGATGTCATTTCTGGAAAAACACAGCCTACAAAATTATCAGGGCTGGATACTACTGGCCTACTCTATTCACTGATGTCTGTGTGAAATTCAAGGCTTGTATCAAATGTCAGAAATTCTCTAGAAAGAAGAAATTCAAGTCTCTGCCATTGAAGCTTGTACTAGCTTCAGGACCCTTTCAACAGTGGGGTCTGGATTTTATCGGGGAGATTCATCCTCCTTCAAGTGGTCAGCACAGGTGGATCCTAACTGCAACAAATTATTTCACCAAGTGGATAGAGGCTATCCCCACAAGGAACACTTCTCATAAGGTGATCATTAGTTTTCTGGAGGATATTATAGTAAGGTTTGGTTTCCTGACCAGAATCATCAGTGATAATGTTGCATCCTTCAAGGCTAAACTGTTGATCCAGTTTTGTGGGCAATTCAGAATTTCATTGATTCACTCTACCCCCTACTATCTGCAAGGCAATGGATTAGTAGAGTCCTCTAACAAAATCTTGATAAATATCATCAAAATATTGTTAGAAGACAACAATAAATCATGGGATTCAAAGCTCAAATTTGTTATGTGGGCTGATAGAGTGACAACAAAGAGGTCCCTAGGAATATCTCCTTTCCAAATTGTATATGGGACTGAAGTAGTTTTTCCTCCCTATCTCGCCTTGCCTGTGGATAAATTCTTCCAAGACTGCCATGGAGATCTTGATAACATGATCAGAAGGATTCATCGGCTGGTAGAAGTGCAGTAGACTAGAGAGTAGGTGATGGGCAGAGCACATGACCTTCAGCAGAAAATCAAGTAAGCCTTTGACAGGAAGAGCATTAAGGAGGGTTTCCAGCTGGGAGATCTAGTACTCAAATGGGATGTGCCTAAGCAAGTCAGGGGAAAGCATGGTAAATTTGAATCCCTTTGGATCGACCCCTTCAAAATATTTGAGAGGTTCCCAAATAACACTTATAGGTTGCAGAATTTGGAGGGAGACAAAGTTTTTGGTGGCCCTGTAAATGGGCACTTCCTGAAAATGTTTTTTGTTTAAGGTCGTAGTCAGCATCCCACCATTGTAAATACAATTCATGTTTTATGCTTATTTTGTTTTTAATGGGAGACTCCATAGCCCAAATCAAGGCATTGAAGTTGTGCGTTCTTGGCAGCTCACAGGGAGCATGACATCCCCTGTGGAGCCAAATGTTAGCACATAAACCTGTCAAAGTCTTATGAGTTGTGGTTTCTACCTAGGTCTGTAATTTTTGCCTTTTTTTTCCTCCTTTTGCAAACCTGATCGTAAGTTTTACTCTCGAATTGTAGTTTTTGTTGTTTGTCTTCACCCATTTGATATACCGGTTTTTCCTTATCATATTGCCTGAGAAATATCGTCCCTTAGCCTTTATGTTTTCCTTAAGGTTGATCACTTCTCTCTTTTCCTTGTCGCTGATCCTTATTTTTTCCCAAGCCCTCGACCAGTCATCCAAGTAATTATTCACAGGTTGTAGTCATAAGCACTAAGTGCAACACTTAGAGTGGTCTGATATGGACTCAAATCAAGCAAGAGATAAAGATTAGCTTTCAACAGTGGATATCCATCAAATAGATCTGATCAACGACCATTAGGCGATCGGGATCATAGATTTGCACGAATTATAGCGTCAAGCAGAGTTGTGATGTCATCCTAGCCATCGATCCTGGGAAAAACACATGGCGTAGGATCCGAACCATGAAGAAAATCCTTTCAGGAAAGCTGAGATGAGAAGTGTCGATGGCCCGAGGTCCTGAAATGCCAATACAATCTGGGTCATCCATTTCAGAGGGATGTGTGTCATCTGATCCAAGTAATCATGATTTCGTGACTCAAAGGATTGAGCATCAAGCATGACATGAGCTCGCGAAAAGAGAAATTGTGACACGCCCGAGAGTTGGGCCCACGATCACAACCTGCGGTCATATGGAAGGTGGGGCCGCAGAGAAAGGGAAAGCGCTTGTTGAAGCAGCGGGTGACTAAAGCTGTTTGAGGAAATGATCTTGKCCATTGTATTCGAGGTAAATCTAACCATTGATCCAAATGGGCCATTTTGTAGGAGAAAGCATCGAGATTTTTGAAATCAAGGGGAGTGAAAGCTCCCGAAATGCGAAATCCTGAGATTTCATATGGATAATCATGAGKTCATGGCTCGTGGTCATGTGGGGAAAAGGAAAAGGAGTTGCACAAAGAATCAAAGCGCTCGAGTTGGTCACAGAGAAATATTCACGTGGCCTCRAGGCGCCAGAATTGACTAGAAGGAGTTGTCAGCTCGCCTAGAGAATTCATGGGTATCAGGCTTCATCCTAATCCCAATGAAGGTAGTTAATGAAGTTGGGTAAGGTGGTCGAAACCTCATTTCACCACATAAATGGAAAGCATGGAAAATMTGGTCATGGAGGGCACTGTCAGCCRAAATTTCCCTGTCATGGATTTTCTTGTGAAGTCCATTCCGATTTGATCTTGTGTCTAACAGGAGAATGCAAGTGCAGCCTGACAGAAGATGCAGACAACAAGTCTTTAATGCCATGACTAGAGTGTGCTTCTGAAGGGAGAAATTTGTATTGAGTATAAATACTCAGTTTTGATATTTTGTTATGGTTTATGGTAGAGAAAAGCTCCCATATTGTAAAGTTTTAATGAAGCTTCAGGTTCCCTGGTTATGTGTTTTAGTCTGAGATTTCTTGTTTAAGGATAGTCATCTTTATTACTCCCTCTTGTTTCCATCTGATGTTGAAAGAGTTCTTGATTGACTGATTCAATTGAATTATTGTGACTGCATTATGATGAAAGTTTGATTATAGTGTTGTTATAAGTCCTTTCAGTTTATTTAAGATTTAAATTCGGGAAGTTTTTGCGTTTAAATTGTTCCTCCTTGGGTTGCTGAAAGACCTGATGTCCCTCTACATTTTCTCACCAAAGTCTTCCTTCTACTCACCCTTACTACAACTTATTGATTGAAGTTAAACCGAGACCTCGCTTGCTTGCGCATATCAGTCCAGTTTTCTGAGTTAAGACAATATTTTCTTGAGACTGCACCCATTTGACCCTTTATAACCAACCTGTGACATAAAACTCTGATGGGTATCGGGCTTGCCTTTCCTGCAATCTGAAGGGAGACTTCTGGTGCTAACAATATCCATCCCACATGATCTCTAATAGGGGAATGCTTGAAGAGGTCAACAAAATTGTCCCCCCATGCTTAGTAACCAAAATACATTTACTCTTGATACATATTTATAAATTTCCAGAATGATATCAAACTAGGATTTGATACCATGTTGGGAAGGAGGCGGAATTTTGTTGCACAATTGAAAACCAATGCAATTCTAATCCTTCTAGGATATGTTAATTGATGTGTTACACACTCTTATAAACACTCCCAACCATCCTTAATGTATTTTTAGGTTACACAACCTATTCAACTAAGTACAACATAACAAGTTCTTCCTACAAAAATTGCATATTGCATCACACATGCACTAGTTGATAATGAATGACACCCAAGAATGTTAACAAAATCATTGAAAATAGGTTAACAAATTTTTCATATGTCAACACAGATAATTTTAGGTGAACTTAAATTAATTGTGTACCAATCATCATAGTAAAATAACTAAAAAATGAATGTGCAAAAAAGACAACTATTGTTTAAACCGTGGCATGTATAGTATGGCTACATAAGGTACAAGAGTGGATTTAGGTCAATAATCTTAACTGCATCAACATACAATACTTTGGATCGCATAGAAAATATCATAGCTTTGAGCTCACTACAAAAATATCCTTACAACCAATGGCTCAAAAATGTTTTATAGTTCTTTGTTCACTATTTACCTTAGCTTGTTCAAGCTGCACTTTGTTCATTTGTCATATCTCTCTCATATGGTTCATATATTATTTCATTTCATATATAACAAGGGTTGCATGGCAGCTTAGTCCCTGCCAAGTAGATTTGGAAATGGAAATAATAGTTTGATTATGGCTCCTCTGGTTTCGTAACCTTTGTACTTGAAAGATCCAATGAGTTGGTAATTATGGGTAATTATGGTTGAATATGTGATCGTCAAGAGAATATTTTAGGCAATTGTTGTATATTTTTTTAGTAAAGGTATGGATATGGCATGTAAGTAAGAATCATGCTTTTGTGGATGAACTTCCTCTAAAAACTAAATATAATATGACGATATAAAAACAAATTATGAATTTTAAACTTTCATTTCAAGAGTAGCATGAAATGCTTAACTATGGTTTAATATGTGGTAATTGTATAATATGTGGAAATTGTATGGCAAGTTTTTCCTTCATGGTCATTATCATATAGTACTTTCTTCTTGAGTGATGGGTTGGTGTGGTGTATGCATAGGTTTGAAGATTATGCATTGATGGCTTCTGCACGGGCTAATAATGTTTTTAATATAATCATGATAGTAAATATTATATGTGTTGTATGTCTCTCCTCAAATATTTCCACATGTTTTTTACAATGTCCCTCTCCTTACCCCTCAAACACCTTGATTGGCATGAACTCTAGCTAGATCCAAACCTAGGATCTCCACTACACTTCACTCATTGATAGCATCTATTGCGATGGATCATCATAGTGTTAGGATAAGTTTAACCTAACACATATCACTTTCTCATATAATGACTAAGATCCCAACATATTCATCATTTTCCAAGGACAATACAACATTTTCTTTGAATCCCTTACACTTACACCTAGGGCTTCTAGATCCACTTTCTATTTAGACACCTAAATTTAATTACCTAAATATGGTGGTCAAATGTGTAGAGATGTTCTATATTCATGGAGTTGTAGCCTTGTTTCCTACTTTCAAACCTTCCCAAAGATGATAGAATATAATATACTCCTTCTTGCAAGTAACCATTTAAACGGAATTGCCTAAGCATAGTGGTATTCTCACCAAACTTCTATAAAGATATATGTGGGGGTCATCAAAGAATAAGATAGGAAAAAAACTCTTACATGCATTACTACATGGGATGCATTGTGTTAGGCCTTGATAAGGAATTTGTATTCTTCGGTTTATTTATCTAACTGAATGTGTAAGATGGCCTATCTCTCTTGACTGGAGAGAGTGATAATCGCTCTTCACAGAGCTTAAAGCAGTCTCTTATCACAATAAGATGAAAGTTTTTAGATGGGGCATCCTAGAAGGAGGCTTAACCTCTTGTGCAAGACTCAAAAAGTATAACTTAGGGGATGGTAATTGTCCTTTTTGTTTTGTTAAGGAGACCACACTGCACATGCTTTGGTTCTATCAGATTACTCAAGATATTTGGTGTAAATCGAGATCAAAGTTATATGCCTTTATAGTGGCTAATAGTTGGAAGGAAGGGCTTATAGGTCTAGGAATCCCTATTGATAAGATATTCAATATGATTATTGTTAATATGATCATCTCTTATTGCATTTTGAAGACTCGGTATAAATTTCTAATTGAAGAAGGGTTCTTAGTCAATGTTGTTGAGACGGTCCCTGATATCATTTCCATGTTCTTATTATATCTGCAAGCAGAGTAGGTCAAAATGATAGCCCTTATGAACAAGAAAATAGAAATTTCTTCTTCATAGGTAGAACAAAGCTATAATAGGTTGAGCTTAAGGATCTTGAATATTGAAGGTGATATTTAGAGGTTGTTTGGGTCTCTCTCCTCAAGTTATAGTCATACTCTTATTGGATCCTCTCAAGAAGTGTAAGGTTCTCCACACAATTCCATTGATGTGGATTGTGAAGACTATGGTCCAACGAAAGTTCCTAAGGAGAATGTCCCTTAGTTCTAGCTTACACAATCTCTAAGCTGAAGAGAAAGGGCTCATTTGTTGTTAAACACCTACAGGTCATTAAACTTCTGATGTCCCTAACATCGATCACATGGAATCCTTGTCATTGGTATATAGTTGACTCTCTCTGCACTGACATTTCCAATCATTAGTCTTCCGACGTCCGATTTCATTGGTCACTTGGCATCCTTGTTGTTGGTATATAGTTGACTGTCGCTCCACCGATGTTGCTATTCATTGTTCTTTCGACGTCCCTAACTTTAGTCACATGGCATCTGACGCAGGCACACTCGCAAGCACGTCTGCTCACAGGAACTTCTCTCCCTTCTCAGCTCGAAGAACTCAATGTTCTTCTATTTCCCTATCGGGAAATCTGCACCCACAGAATTCTCTCACGGGATCTCCCTTTTCCTATCGGGAAATCGAACTTCACGCTATCGCGAGGCCAATGGTCAAGTGTTGGATTCTTAAAACTCCGAACCCAGACAATAGTTAACGCTGACCTTTTCCTTATCTGGGTTTCCTCTATCGCGATTTCGCTATTCGCAATATCAAACAACTTGTATCCCTGACTCCCGATGCCCAATACGCCGAAACTTCGATGAGCTCACGGGCTTGACTTTTCAATGGTCCTTTAGTTTTTCGGGGCTTCAAACTTTGCAGGATTGCAAATCCTAATGTCAATATTTCGGGACTTCTCGCCACGAAACTCCGATAGCTCGTGCCGCCTGTCCTCCACTAACTTCGTTGTGGCCCACGCTGTCCTTTAACTATCGAGAAATCCCGTATCACGATTTCACGATTCCCGTTGAAATGTTTTGGAGTTTCAATCCATGAAACCCCGATACACGATATACGTGTAGATGCAACGACCCTCGTGGCTCAGATCAATGATTCTACCCCTCCTGAGCTTTAAACCTCTCGAGAATACCTGCAGTATCTCTCTTGCACCTTCTCCAGATCTAACGACTCACGGGATGTCGTGAATCCTCCTCGGAGAATACCAACTGTCCATTCCTCCTTATGAAATCTGTGAAATGACTATGTTATCCTCCACGAAACTCGTCCACCTACGTGCAAACTTGCGATGCTTCTTGCCAACCTTCAAGACACAACTTCTCTGCGTCATCCTTCAATAAATTTGAAGGTCTGTCCTTCCTGAGCTTTCTCACGACCTTCAAGTCCTTCAGGAAACTCTTGCGCTCACTCCTTGAGGCAACCTTCAATCATGTCTAAGTGTTGAAGTCACTCGACTATGCACACACCTGCAGCAGCAGTCATTCAATCTCTCGCTCAGGTTCACAACCCTGAACTTCACTTGGCCTGCACACTCCTTGCATGGCTCTTGTGCCCAACTGCACTTTGGGATGAATGAGAACAAAACCTACCTCTGTCAACGCACTCCTTGCGGACACTTCAACTGCACTCCTTGCAGGAATTCTCTGGCTCAAATAGAGAAACAATTGAAACTCATTCCCTCTTCATTTCAGACATCACTCGGAACATGAAATCATATACACAGGATATCAAAGCGAATGTATAACAGGAAAGCAAACATTCATGAGAATAACATCAGTACACGGAGATCAACACAAACCATGCATTTGAATCAAAGCTTTCTTCTATTAATCCAAATATATGTACATGGGTGTCTTTACACAGCTTCTCTGCATGCTCTTCTTCCTCCTCTGATTTCAATAATCATTAGAATAATGTTACAAATGCACAATGACGGTGTCTATATCCCATTTTCCCTCTTGCGCTCTAAAGCTGTCTAATCTAGAATTAAATTTCTATCTACTAGCATTAACTACTTTAAATGTCGTCTACCTACTAAGGACGAGAGATAAAGGCTCAAGGTCCATTTACATTTACAAGTGTGTCTCATCTTAATGGCTTCATTTAAGATGGCGCAACAATCTAAGCGAATTTTCAAAATTTGTGCTGGCGTGTGCCCAGTTGTCTTTTTCCTTCCGCGCTGGCTCACTTGACGTGGGTGATGCTCCTGCATCATACTCCCTCGCTTGAAAATATTCATGGGCTCCTGTCCATGAGCTCACACATTGTGTGTCCATGCTTCTGTATCCCCGCTTCAGTCTCCCAGCTAGCATCTTCAACTGGATGGCCTTTCCACTTGACCAAATATTCAAAATATTCTTTCCTTCTGGTCTTCTTACCCACTCGTTTATCCAGTATGCATTCCATCTGTGGCTTCTCTGCAACTGGAATCTATTCATCCACTGGATCATTGGTTTTTCATCACTTCCAGTCTCTGTTTCCCCAGCTTTGTATGGGTATATATCGGAGATATTGAATATCGTAGAAATTCTGATCCCATCGGGTAATTCAATCTCATAAGCATTTTCTCCCATTTTCTTCAAGATCTTGCACGGTCCGATTTTCTTCATCTTTAATTTGTTATACGTTCCTCTCAGAAACCTCTCCTTTCTCAAATGTGCCAGAACCAAATCACCAACCTCAAGCTGAAGTTGTCTCTGATGCTGATCGGCTCTGTGCTTATACTCCTGGCTTGAATTCTGCAACCGCTCCTTCACCTAGCTGTGAAGTTCCTTCATCACCTCAGCGAATTCTTCTGCACTAGCACTCCTAGTCGCAGTCTGTTCTGAATCCCTCAATTTAGAAATTCCCCTCGGCTACATGCCATAAACAATATGGAATGGACTATGTCCTGTGCTCCTGTTCACTGAGTCGTTATACGCAAACTCTGCCTGCGGCAATATATTATCCCAACTACTGTGGTGCTTTGTCACCAAGCTTCTCAGCAAATCTCCTAGACTTCTGTTCACCACTTCTATTTGTCCATCCATCTGCGGATGATACATTGAACTAAACAACAAGTTAGTCCCTAGCTTCTTCCATAAGGTCCTCCAAAAATTCCCTATGAACTTCATATCTCTATCCGAAACTATACTCCTCGGCAACCCACGAAGTCAAATGACCTCTTTGAAAAACAGGTTTGTGATGTGAGTCGCATCGTTGGTCTTCTGACATGGAATGAAGTGTGCCATCTTGGAAAATCTATCCACCACCATAAAKATTGAATCAACACCTCTTTGTGTTCGTGGCAACCCCAATACAAAATCCATGCTAATTGCATCCCATGGCCTCTCTGGTATGGGCAATGGTTGATAAAAACCCRCATTATGCTTCCTCCCCTTCGAAAGCTGGCAAATTTTGCATCTGTCTACAAATATCTTGACCTCTGATCACATCCCTGGCCAAAAGTATGACTCATTCAATTTTGTGAATGTCTTGTTGTGACCAAAATTYYCTGCCAATCCTCCACTATGTTTCTCCTTTAACAGATTCTCCCTCATGGAGCATTTTGGAATACACAGTTGATTTCCTTTAAACAACAACCCTTCCTGAATCATGTACTCAACCCACTGGMTTCTATCTCTGAGAACTGGATTCTCAGCTGCCTCATACGCCTCTCCAAAATCCTGATCATCTGTGTACATGTTCCTGAGATCATCAAAACCCAATGTTTTGACTCGGAACTCCTGCAACAGCAAACACTTCCTGCTCAAAGCATCAACAACTTTGTTAGCAGTACCAGAAATATGTTTAATCGCAAAAGTGAAATTTTGCATATACTCAACCCATTTGACATGTTTCTGATTCAACTTCTCATGTTGAGTCACAAACTGCAGTGCATGGTTATCACTATACAAAACAAATTCTTTTGAAATCAAATAGTGCCTCCACTTTTTCAATGCCTGTATGATAGCATAAAATTCCTTATCATATGTGGAGTACCTCAATTTTGCCTCGTTCATATTCTCATTGAAGTACGCTATCGGCCTATCTTCCTGACTCAAGACTGGCCTGATTACAAACCCGCTTGCATCGCATTTCATCTGAAATGTTTTCTGGAAATACGGCAACACCAAAACTGGTTGTTCTGTAATTTTCCTCTTCAACAGATTAAAAATCTTTTCAGCCTCTTCAGTCTAGTGAAAAGACTTATGTCACTTCTTCACTGTATCCACCATTGCTGCGCTAATTCCACTAAAATTCCTAATGAACTTTCGGTAGAAACTAGCCAATCTGTGAAAACTTCTCACCTCAAATATGTTCTTCGGTGATGGCCAATTCTTGATTACCTCCACCTTATCTGGATCCATCCTCAACTCATTTTCTGAAATAAAAAATCCCAAGTAAATGAGCTCTGTCTTCATGAACGAGGATTTGTTCATATTTATCAACAGCTTCTCCTGCTGCAATTTCTGCATCACCGTAGCCAAATGCTTCAGATGCTCCGTTGTTGTTTTACTATAAACCAGTATGTTATCCAAATACACAATGACAAATTTCCCGATGAACTCCTTCAAAACTTCATTCATCAACCTCATGAAGGTACTTGGCGCATTTGTTAAGCCAAACGACATAACAAGCCATTCATACAACCCTTCGTTTGTCTTGAATGCTATCTTCCATTCATCACCTTCTCTCATGCGAATCTGATGATAACCGCTTTTCAAATCAATCTTCGAAAAATATTTTTCTCCACTCAAGCAATCCATCAAATCATCCATCCTCAGCAATGGAAATCTGTACCTGATGGTTATCTTGTTGATCGCCCTTGAATCAGTGCACATCCTCCAGCCTCCGTCTTTCTTCGGACTGAGTACTATCAGAACAACACATGGACTCAAGCTTTCCCTGACCAAACCTTTGTCCAACAAATCCTGGACCTACCTTTTCACTTCTTCATTATCCTGCGGCGTCAGTCTGTACATGGATTTGTTTGGAAAAATATCTCCTGGTATGAGGTCAATATGATGACTCACGCTTCTGATTGGTGGTAATGAACGAGGTAATTCGTCCATGATTATATCAGCGAACTCTCCCAGTAGTTCCTGAATCTCCTCTGGAAAATCATCCACTCTGGTGCTAGTCAGAATAATCTTCGGTTTCCTGACCACAAAGAATTGTGGTTCTTATTTCTTCTTAACCTCTGTAAGAAGTTCTTTCCCACTCATGAGAAGTACTATGTTGCTTACTTCTGGCTTCACCTCCTTATCCTTTATCGGAAGCAACATGTGTGTCCTCCCATTCTTCTCCAGGGTGTATGTGTTCATTCGCCCATCATGAATCACATTCTTGTCATATTGCCATGGTCTACCCAGCAATAGATGAAAAACATCCATAGGAATGACATCACATAAGATCTTATCATTATATCCTCCTATCTTGAATTCAACCAAGCATTGTTTAGTGACAGTTACCTGGTGTCTTTTCTGTAGCCACGAAACTCTGTATGGGATTGGATGATCAGTCGTCTCCAACTCCAACTTCTCTACCATCTCTGTAGAAACGAGATTTTCCATGCTACCACTGTCTACAATGACCTTTCTCACCCTTTCCTTGGTCTTGCAAGCATTTCTAAACAGTCTGGTCCTTTGGACTGAACTTTCCACCTCCTTCTCAGGCGTCAAAAGGACTTTTCGCATCATCAACGATCTTCCACCTTCTGCGTCTTCTGCCTCAACATATCGCCTCTGCACCTCAGTGATGTAAGATTCTCCA
>JASDQU010107306.1:75491-123084 GCA_032191745.1 Picea mariana
TGTTCTTTCTCTTCTCACTCTCACTCGTTCTCTCTCTATCCCTCTCTATGCCCCCCTTCTAACAATCTCCCCCTCTCTCCCTCTTTCCCTCTCCATCTCTTTGATACTAAACCCATGTCTTAGCTCAAACATATGCGTTATATTTTAGAAACAAAATGACATACCAATGTTATAAGAACATGAATTTTTACCACTGATACAAATTTTCCGCAAATAAAAGTTATATATTCTTAAAGCTTATTCAATTTCCTACATTTATCTTTTTACACCATATTCTAATAAGTTGTGCATGTACCTCTATTAATTCCCCCCAATCATTGTTTTTCTAGATTTCCATTACAACTAACATGTCATGAGAGAGAAGTATTAAATTGAACTAGCCCTAACATAACATAATTATGTTTCTTTCAAATAAAATGATAAAAAATAAATTATTATAATGTAAAAATTGTAAAATAATATTAATTATTGGTTAAGTGACTTCTTATTAAATGTAATGTAGATCCATCTCAATTCTAGTGGTAAGAGGGCCCCAATTCACTCAAAATTTTAGCAAGTTTTTCTTTCTTTTTATTTGAGAGGCCTTATTCATAGGCTCTATTTAATTTTCTTAACTTATATAAATATTTGGTGATAGTATTGTGAACTTATTTCTTTTTAAAAGAATATTAAATACTTTTATTTTTATAAACTTAGATTATAATAATAATCTAATTTTAAGGTCATGAACACCACATTGGTGTATAATACCCCTTTTTTGTGGGACAAGGGACCCCCTCCCCTCAGGTATTTGACTATTAAAGTCTAGCAAGATGTACATACCCTATCATCTTCTGGATTTGAACCTCTGACCCTACAATTTGCATAGGAAAGTGTTTTTCCACATAAAATAAAGAAAATGAATTTTTCTTCTTTATAATATTATCTTATTATTATATATTTTTAATGACACCAAACGTGAGAAAATAAAAGTTTATTAGATTTATGATTTGTTGTGAAAATCATATTTATGTGCATTCAAATAATTATAATGGAAGTATTCATTAAAAAAATAATTATCATAGAAATAATCATCAAATGTATATAGGGATTATATAGAAAAATAAATTGGTAATTTGATGTTTTAAACTTATATAATGTGCTAAATAGATATATAAAATTTAATGTGAATTTAAGTCTTAAATAAAATACTCAAATACATAAGAAATAACATAAAATTGTCAATTAAGTTTACTTCTGGTGGTTGGTTGGGAAGAATAATTGTTCTCCTCTCCAAATGACATACATGTTGAGGTTACAAGTTCAAATCCAGAGGAGGGTAGGGTATGTATACCTCCTTAAACTTTACCAGTCAAATACTGGACAAAGAARGTCATATACCAATTCTTGATCATGACTTTAAAAATAAATTATTATTATTATTATAATAAATTATATATATATATATATATATATATATATATATATATATAAAATATAATATAATTTAATTTAAGTGATGTTGAAATTTATTTTAAACTTTTATACAAGTTTCATATTAAATGTATATCCTATTTACTTGTATAAAAAACAAGTATAAGTATGATAATCAACTTGAAATTTAACTAACTTATAATTATTGGACCATGATTGAGCGTGAGAACAACGCTTGGATAATGAGAATTTGATACAAACATATAAAAAATAATGTTTTTCAAGCATAGTTCAACGGTATAGGTTTAATTGAGATCCAATAATATCATATTATTTTTTAATTTAAATGTATATATGATGTATTATTACATAATATATTAATAATTAAGATTTTTTTAAGGTTTGGGAAACTAAATTAGCAATAATATTTATATTTTTGTGGATTTATAGTTTTATATTGGTAAAAAAAACTTATTCATATTTTAAAAAAATACAAAAAGATAATTATCATTTTTTAATATCTAGCGGATAAACATTATTTGACTATCCTATCATAGTGTATAGTAAAAAAATAAATTATAACAATAAGCATTGTGAAATTAAGTAAGAGAAGAGCTCTCTTATCAAGGTTTGTTAGTTCCACTACTTTTTCTGTCGATAGGGTGAATTTTTGGTCCATAACCCTATTTTGCATTTGAAGGTATTTCATTTGAAGAAGAATTTCACTCTAGGTTGTATTCTACTTAGTCATCACCTTGCTCACTAGAGTCTTTATATGCTAGTAGAGATCAATTGTGTGGTGGTATTTCATTTCTCTTGACATGAGGTGCCTTTGTTAGGTATTCATGGAATGAACTTTGAGTCCATTTCCTCATCTCAGACCAAGGCTCTGTCAAGTCAAGCGTCAACTTCAACAAAATCCAATTGTGTTCTAACTTCTAGAGGATTTTGAGTCCTAAACACCTAGGAAGCAACCATTGCCTCTTGTTGTGTTGGGCTTGAGGCATTGGTAATCCCTATCTGTGGTGTGGACCTTGCCTGCTTGAATCACCCCTGACCATGTGAACTTGCAAAGGGAGGTGATAGACACAAAAATAATTACGCGAACCCGAGAAGTCGCAAAGTAGATAATTATGTGAACCATAGAAGCCAAGCAACTAAAGAAGCCACAAGGAACTTTGGAAGGGTGACATAATTGTTCATTCTCCCACTATGGCACCTCATGTATTTCTTGAAATCATCGAGATTAATGTTTGCACAGACCATTTTCATGCCTCCCCCTTCACTCTTTGTTGTCCCGATCCTCCTCCAATTTTTCCTTGCGCCAAACATCCCAGTGCAATAAACCTCAATTCACTTCGTTGTGTCTATTTGAATGCACCTACTTGTACTGGTATCCGAATGGAGGGCCAGGTGAAGTGGTATTAAACCACCCCCAGACTCCATTCCCAACCCCCTAACCAAGCCTTCCACCACATAGGACTTTGTGGGGCAGGCTACTAGACTTCAAGGGTGTGCCTTGTCCTCCATGGCGCGGTATAGCCCCATGTCATATCCAATAATATCATTGATTTGATGGCATAATAAAAAACATTTTTATATGATGTTTTCAATTAAAAGAGTATTAGTTGAAATGATTTTTAACTTATAAATAGGTTTAATAATTGGTTGGAAAGTATAATTACGTCGAAAGGTGTACACCTATTGACAATGGGCACATTTAATGATCTTTTAACCTTAAATCTTAATCTTATGGCCAACAATTGAAGATGTTGGCATATTCTTAGTCGTCCTCCTAAATCAATGAATGAGATTTAGTGTTCATAACTTCCTTGCATTTATAAATGCATGCGTTAACATGTTTACTTTTTCACATTTACCTAATCATATTAAGAAAATACTATAAGGCCATATGATTGTCACATTAAGATGATTAACGAGGATTAATATCTATGCAAGATTTTATTTCCACTCAAATAGATTACAAATATAACTATTGGGATGTGAATCGTAACTACGTTTAGATTACACGTATTGAAATGTGAACCAATTTTTGTAATTAAATTGCATGGATACCAGAGACAAAATATATTCCTGCAGATATGATATTGTGTTCATTTCAACCTCTATCTCCTCAGTATTTTTCCTTGGGAAACTGGTCAAAGGCTCTATATTGTTTAGGACAGACGGTCCTTGAGATGATGCTGTGAGGCAATAAGAATTCGCCGACGAATGTTCAAAATGTACTCGGTTTTTTGTATCAATGGCCTGGCTGTCACTCATAGCTTGTAGATTAATTTTTTTTGTACTACCACTTCTCCAGTAATTCTTGATGTTGTTCTTGGTCCTTCTTGGTAAACTTCGTGGTAGCTCAGTTTTGTATCATACTATTTCATTTTAAAACTCTAATTAGGGTTTCTGCAAAAATTAGGGTTTGTTTGTACTTTAATATGTTAGTTAAAGTTTGATTATAAATAATATAGGGCAAAAGAAAATTAGGGTTTATTTGCAAATGAGATATGCCTTTAGGCGTTCATGAGCCACAATTATGTCACTGTGCTAGTTAAGTTACTATAGGTTTTCTCACTTTTAAAGAAACCACAAAAATCTTATAAATTTTTAAAAAATCTTTAAAAAAATATTTATGTTTGCAATTCAATGGAAATGTAATTTAAAAATTCTGCTCACTTAAGTGGGTTAAACAAGTGAAATTTCTTAATCCTTAAATCATTTTAAAGTCGGTTTAACTAATAAATGTATAGTGTTACAACAATATACTCATTACAAGCTCAATATGTCATTTTAGTAAAATAAACTGTGAGAAAAAAAGATAACACTCCATCCAACAACATAAATAAACTTTTATTTAATTGAGATAACTTTTAAAAATATATATAGTAAACATTAAAATATTTTTTTAAAAAAAATAAAAAATATTATTTTAAAAGTTAAAAAAAAAAACAATTCAAAGTCAAGGAAGGGTCTCCTTCACATAAAGAATTCAATGCCAATATAGATACATGGATTAAGTAAACATAAAAGGTGGCTCCCATGAACTTTATTCTAAAGAGCAAAGATTTGGTCCTTTATTCATAAACACTGAAACGTCGTATGAATCATTTCTATGTTGAAAATTATAAATCAACTTGCAAGTTCGTTCTTTTCAAGAAAACCACAAGATAAGAATGATGTTTAGAAATGTATGTTCGACATGATATTCAAGTGGTTCGTAATAACTTTTAAATAACTTTTTTGGACACATCACATCACCATAAAAGCTTGAGGGTAAATCTCTGATATTTAATGTGCTAACCCTAGTTTTGTATGGCTACAATATTTCTATTGACTTAAATTTATCCACTGCTCAGATAAGGTGCTGAATGGGTTTGACGATTTTTATTATTATTGGTAGGTGGCGATTGTAGAGACAAGCAGGCAATAGCAGCAATGGCATGCCGCCCATCGTTTGTCTGTCTGGATTTGTAGCAATAATAATAATTTAAAGGCTGGGTTGCCTCACTTCCCATAATAATAAAATTCCGGTTTCGAGGTTTTGTTATTATAATCTGCCTGCAATTATAGAGAAAATGTTTTTAGCGGTGGAGTCCCTGCTGCTGTTCTTCGCTGGTATGGGGACGTTGGTGGCGGTCTATCGCTGGCTCGTCTGGTACATTTCTATGCACCAAAGGCGACGACAGCGGCCATTAGAAGAGAACAGCAAGCTTCCCAAGCAGCAGGGCCTTTCGGAGGCTCACCTCCAGCGACTGCCCACCGTCGAATGCCGGAAGGAAGTAAAAGAGAGGATTCCGGGGTGCGTAGGCGAGGAGGGCGAGTGCGCGGTATGCCTCGAGCCATTCCGGCTCGGTGACCGGTGCCGCGTGATCCCGGCATGCAGCCACGCCTTCCATGTGCAGTGCGCCGATGCGTGGCTCTCAAAGCGCTCCGTCTGTCCAATTTGCAGGACGAGCGTCGCTTGCGAGAGCGAGGAGAAGGGTGTGAATGGTGGCGCTGCGGCGGCGTTGCAGGAAGAAGAGGGGCGGGATCACGATCAAGGATCGGGGCGTCGCCCTCGGCCTCCGGCTGAGAGCGTCGTGGTTGATATGGGGATTGGCATAACGCCTACAGAGTATAGAGGTTGAGGACGCCACGGTCACTGTTATTGCTTCGGGTTGCGGCTATGTGCATTGAACAGATCGCGAAGAGATCTTTTTCTTTTTCTTTTTCAAAAGAGGAAAAGACTTCCGATTTTAGTCTTTCTTAATATAATTTTAGGATTTGAATGTGCAGTCGCATAGTGATATCACTGTGTAGATAATTGCTGGTTTTTTTAAATAATCTGGCGGTGTCTCATAAAGGAGAGTAGGTTTCCACTTATGTAACAGGGTTTTAGGTTTTTATTGTCACTTGGTTTTTTACATTCAATAAAAATTATTTTTTAATTAATTATACTTATTTTATGTAAGAGAGTTTTAGGTTTTGGATTCTCAGTACTTTTAATAAAAAAATAATAATTAATTATATATTTTTTGAATAAAAATTAAATTTTAATTAATTAAATTAAATTTAAATTATATTTAAGAAAAAACTGTTTTTTGATAAAAATATTATATCTGTAAGTTATAGGTCCAGAGTTGATAGGATATGGATGCCTCCCAAACTTTAACGGTCAAATCTATGTGGGGAGGTAATCCCTTGTCTAACAAAAAGAAATATAATTATTATAACTTTTGGATGAAGTGTAACCTACACAGTTTAAAATATTTTATATTGCATTTCCAAATTATGTATGATTGGGTTATATAGGGAGGAGTCTACTTCATTATGTTCAATTTTTTTATTTTTGGAGAATTTGGTTTTTGCTTTATGTATCTATGGAAGTGGTTTTCATAGAGAATTAGATTATTAGAAATATTAAATTGATAGTTTTTTTTTTGGATTTTGTATAATTGTTATTTAAACGTTTTATTTTGATAATTTTCATTGTAATTTAATGATATATATTTTGCTGAAATCATATTTTTTTATTATTTAAATTGTATTTTTAAATTTATAAATGAATTTAGTATTTTGAAAAACTCTTAAAATATTTAAATTATATAAACTCAATCATTTAAATTTAAAGTTCCAATAAATTTTTATTAAATTTAAAATAAAATTGATTAAAAATATATAGAAAAATAAAACATTTAAACTAACTACACTACACTGATTAGATATTAATAAATAAACACTGATTAGATATTAATAAATAAAATTTAGATAAAAGAATTCATAAATCTGTATTTTAATTTTATATTTTACTTCAAAGAATATTATATTATGAATATTACACATTTATAAAATTTAATGCTTTAAACATTTCTAAAAACATCACTTCACTATTTTAGGCAATTTCAATTTAATTTAGCAGGCCAATTTGGTTTGCTAATTTAGTTCATCATACGTGTTACGTTTCTTACATGACAATATTAAATTCTGATGGGTGGCTATGGGCATTTTTCTTTTGCTTTGAATAAATTAGAATGTCATTATGCGCCTTTTCGCTAATGGTGGGGGCATCTTCATTTATTTTCCACGATAACAAGGACCTTCATCATTAACATATGCTACGTACGTAAGTATTTTACCTAAAGGTCAGTAAAAATGAGTGGAAGTGGAAGCCAGTTC
This sequence comes from Picea mariana, assembly GCA_032191745.1. NCBI lineage: Eukaryota > Viridiplantae > Streptophyta > Pinopsida > Pinales > Pinaceae > Picea > Picea mariana. The sequence goes on from JASDQU010107306.1 coordinate 82,572, forward strand.
AAATGTGGTTAGTGATAAGTTGCTGTAAAATCATTGTAGTTTAAGTTTAAATGGTGTAAATTCATTTTATTTGATAGTTTAAATGTTTTATATTTTATATTTTTTTATAATTATTATTAAAATCTAGTAACTCAATTGTTAATTAAATCATAATTTTATATTATTTAAATTTTATTTTTAAATGTATAAATAAATTTAAAGTTTTAAAAAACTTCAAATATATACAATTTTAAACCAAACTCATTAAAAAAAACTTAATAAAAACATAACAAATTTTAGATCGAATCTTCCTTCCACGACCTCATATTTAATTATCAACTTTTATAAAATTACTTACTAATCCAATATCTCTACGTTTTAAGACTTAGTATCATCAAAATTGTTTGGTTGTCTCTATGGCTCATTAAAGCCTAAATTCGACTTAGTATCATCAAAATTGTTTGGTTGTCTCTATGGCTCATTAAAGCCTAAATTCAATGGCGGTGTTCTTAATGATTGAGCCATGATTTTTTTTTAAGGAAGAGAGAAGAACATTATTCTTAGAGATAGAAACAACTCAAGGAAAAATTATAAAGCACCAATTTCATAGACATAATGAAGTCAAAGATCTTTTGAATGGTTATTTTTTCATGGTGAAAGGTGATTACATGTCACTAGAGGTAGAGGTAGAGGTCAATGTCATGATTATTGTCTTTTTTTTTTTCTAACAAGAAAAGTGGGAAATAGTTGTACTCAAATTTTAAAGAGTTATTTTAAAAATTATTGGTTTTGGATTTCAATCAAAATTGTGAGTATTTTATTTACCAAATATATAAAATATTTATGTCTACAAAAATTTCATTTCGATATTTTTTACATGAGTAAATTGTGACAAATTATTGACATGATAAAAGACAAAAACATTACATAACTAAGCTACTATGTTAAATTACGGTCTGTCTTCTTCTGACTATTGGCTATGCTATTGAAGGAGCTTTTTTCTTCTTTGTTACTATTGTCAAACTTCTTTTGTATTTGATAAGGTCCTTGCTATTCCTGTCTTTCTTGATTTGTCTTGATCTGGGGGTTTTAATTTATATTGTATCTCTTCTTCTTTAGCTCGATCTGCCCAACTTGCCTTAGGGGGTTCTGCATCCTGAATCAAATCTAAGTGGAAAGAAGGGTCATCTTCCACTGAACCTTTTTGAGCCGAATCTTGCTGAGAAGAAAGATTTTCTTTTGTGGAAGTATCCCTTGTTTTCTCATGATACACTAATGTGTCTCTAATTTCTTTTGAATCCACTTTTGTCTTTTCCAAAGGAGGATCCAATTCAGGAGGATACTCCTTGGTAATCAATTAATGTTCTTCTTTATCTCTAACCCACAAAGTTTGTTTTTGTTGATGTTTCTTAACTTGCCTTTGTCCTTTTGGGCAATTTGCTTCTAAATGCCCTATTTCAAAGCAACATCTATAATGGAAAGAGACATGTTCATAATCTAGCTTTTGGGACCAGTAGTAGTTCTCACCTTTCAGGATTATTCCCGTTAGAAACTCTTTGTTGAAGTCCATATCCACACATATGCGAACATACGTAGTGGTGTTCCATCTCTTTTTTTTCAGTGCTTTTGTGATAGTACAAGAGCTCTGCCAATGGATCAAAGCGATTCAGAAACCCAAAAATGTAAAGAAAAATTTGGAAGTCTAACCCACATAGGAGCCGAGGAAAGGGAATGGGTTGAAGAAGGAAATTTAAATGTAAAAAATATTTTCATTTTAAAAATTTGACACTTTTAATTTAAAATAAAAATTAATAAAAAAAAATTCTCGGATGGGGTCACTTTGGAAATGACGGGTGGACGATTAGATGGGCAGACACATGGCCTAGCCTCCTGCCACCTCGATCCATCTCAGGCTGCACTCAACCTCCACCATTAATCCATGAATTTAAAACCTCGATCGTCGTACCTCTGCATTCAATTGATTCTGGTTTGGTTTAATGTTTTGGCGCTTCTGTTCGTGGGAGCAATAATGGTAATGGGATGGACACAGTCACAGTCCCATCACCTTGCCTAGCTTAGCGGTTTTAGGCTTGCGTTCTGGATAGCCATGGCTCATTCAAGCCCCTGGCCTCCCGAGTCTTGGCCTCCTCCTGAAGTTGGTCCAATCTTTTTCCTCTAGCTCAAGCTTTCACGACGCACTCGACCCTCTGCACCCAACACATATACTCTAGTTTGTCATTGCTTATGGGTCTGGCTTGTCTCTCGTCCTTTGAGAAACAACTTTCACGCGCTCCTTATCTGGCTTCCAGCGGCTTTCTCGATGCCTCGACTTAGAGGTAAGTCGAAAAGGGGCGCGGCCTAGTATGTCGCAAAAGGAAGGGGCTTGAGAGGATGAGGAAAGAAGGCTCGTCCAAGATTGCCTCAAGACCCTACGCGTGCCTCCACCCCGGAGCCTCCCATTGCTACCACTCATTCCATCACTTTTGATTTTTCTCCACGGGCCACCACTCCTAAATTGCCTCTGATGTTGTCTCCTTACGCATGTCGAGTCGAATGGTTCGACATCCATGGTAACTCCCTAGGCTTCGCTCCAAGGCTCATCCTGTCACCTCCCCGCCAGCCTCCACCTCCCCCTCCTCCACCTCTACCTCCCGTCACCTCAGCTCCTCTCTCTTCTTTTTCCTCCCCCCTTCCTTTTTCCAACTCCCCCAGCTCCTCCTCTGACTTACCTCCACCTCCTCCTCTCTCTCCTGCTTGCACCCGTTGCACTGGGAGGTAAGTTCTCAAGGAGTCTTTGGCTCCCATCAAGTGAGAAATCAAGGACATCAATGATGTCATCAAAGAGATGCATCACAAGGAAGAAGAACATATTCGCCAAGAGGAGATATTGATGACTCTTCCTCAGGATCTCAGGCATGTTATCTCGGACAAAGGCGAGCTAGGCAGAGACACTGCACAAGATCGACAGAACAAGCAGAGACTCAACCCCAGTGCTGGATAGATCCTTTTTATGTTTACAACTAGTATAATTCACAAGCTCTCTTCCCTGCGCGACCTCTCAGATCTAGGAATTTACAGTTTTAGCATAGTTCAGTTTTTTGTTTTTGGAATGCATAGTCTAGCCCACAAAACTTTCTCCCTGCGTGACACACTAGATCTAGGTCCTTACATTTTAAGTTTCTTACAACTTTACAAGTTTTTCATGGATATTATGAATCTTAACAACCATGTGGCAACACTAGTTTCCCACCAGAGCAATGTTACCACAACCTCTTATAAGAACATAACACCTGTAACTTTTATTGCTTAATGAATTCTAATACAATTCCTAACTTACAAAATAATAATAATAATAATAATTTTTTTATAATTTTTATATTTAAAATAAAATTAAATCGCTTTCTACCCATTTAAAAAGAGAATTATCTTTTAAAAATACAAACTTAAAACTTAAATACAAAATAAAAGCTAAGCGAACGAGGGTTACCCACCATGAAGGGCATTACTTAGGGAAGCCAACTATTCGAATTGCAATTGAAATGTGCACTAGTAAAATATGTTTATATATTTTTTAAAATTTATTTAATTTTATTTTTTAATTAAAAAAATAATAATTTTTTTTATAAAATTAAAAAAAATCAAAATCTTTTTCATTTAAAACTTAATTTTATAACATTTTTAAAATTTTATTAAATTTAAAAATATATATAATTAAAGTAAAAATAAAAATCAAAAAATAAAAAAAAAGGAACACACTTAAAAAAAATGTTTTAATAAAAAAAGGGAACACCCCACTAGGCTTTCTTCATTCTATAGGATGTCCTTGAATGCCTATTGAAGTGGAGTCTTTAGACTTAAGATAACACTAGGGTTTGATGGGACCTCCATAAAAACATAATATAAGGTGTAGGCATGTAAACATAAGAGAAATTTCCAAGACCAATCCAAGACCAAGACCTCTACAAGAGCATAACATAAGGTGACATAGTCATGTAAACATAAGAGCATAACATAATATAAATTTCCAAGACCTCCATAAGAGTAAGCAACGTAAGATCATAACATGGCCTCCAAGACCTCCATAAGACTCCAAGATGACCTAATTTGTTAGAACTAATTTGAAGACTTCGGGTCCATATGGTTGTCTCACATGAAATGATTATGATTAATTTTTTTATATGAATATACATGTAGAACAAATAGTATGTATGCAACCATTCTTCATCCATACATTTATGACAAATATATAACATATATAACATAGGCATAAACCATGAATTCATTCACACGAGAGCCTAAATTATACATAACATAAATATAGAAGCTAGCTCATCAACATCCTTCATAATACTTCATAAAAAAATTCATATAGAGTGCCATGCACCATAATTATGTCAAAACCCTCACTAAAATACGAGTGCATTGTTGAAGTGTTTGTAGATTAAAACTAACAAAGTTACACCATGTTTGATCTTGTCATATCATGTCTTGACTTTGTCAAGATAGTGACACTTGTGACACGATATGGCATTCCTATTTTAGAACCTAATAGAAGTGTGTTGTTTGAAATGAGACACGTTTACAAGGAACAGTTATGGGAGTTAGGTGAGTGGTTGTTTACACTCAAAAAAAACTTAGCAAATTTAGGCAATGTGAAATAAGTAATCAAATCAAGTTTGAAACTGAGAATTTAATCTTTTTGAGACTTTGGATGGTGGTGTTGAAAAAAACCATTGTTTTGTGGAAAAAACTAGAGATGCAGTAACATGGCTTCAAGATATCGATCTACAATAGGGGCGGGTCTTTAAATGCGCTCTGATACCATGTTCGACAACACATGTATTCTAATAGAGGATTAACACCTTTAGTAAACACTCACACAATGAGATCAAAGATCAACACACCGATGTATTTACGTGGAACAATCCATGTGGGGAACATCCACAGCCCCAACTAACATGGCCACTTGGAGCAATTTATTAATGCAAAAGAAAATATTACATAGATATTTACAAGAGAGTTTCTCACAATCAATCATCGACGAATGACCCTCCATGCTATTTAAATAGAGATCATGGACTAATTGGGTGTTAATCCACATATCAATGTAGCTGTTAAGATCGAGGAGAATATGAGTCGTCGGATCACTCTATGTCAAGAACATGTTGTGGCCATCAAATTACCTAACTACAAATGCATGCTAAAGAAACATAGTAAGGAACACTCTTTTACCTTATAACACATTAGACCAAATTGATATTAACTAACTCCTAAGTGTCTAAATATCCTAACACTCATGTGCCTATGATTCTTCATATAACCCTGACAAACAAAAGGGCAATAGTGTTAGACCCATGTACTAAAACTAATTTAGTTATATGCAAATGGATTGAAAAAACAACATAATAATCCAGTTACCTCAATATACAACAGAACATTCAATATTCATTTTACCTCTCTTGTATAATTACCTCATGTCATTCAGGTAGACCATATGGATCCTCTCTGTTACTAATGGTATTCAACAATTTCTCATGCTCTGAATGAGGTAGAAAGTATCATACTTTTAACTAGCTCTTTCTAGTTATTGTTTGTAGTTGGATGTTTGTAACATTGTCTAAGTTTGTAAAGTGATATATGAATGCACTTGGTGTGCAATCCATGAATACATAATTACTGGTCTTTCTTGATTTTTAATCTAGTATAAGGTATTCACCCTTAAAAACCATCAAGCCAATATTCAATACATTCATCCCTAGTTACCAATGTATTGAGGGATTGCTTCCCGTCATATCACACCAACCAATAATCAGTGCCTCATTCATTCTCTTTTGGGGAAACCATTGTGTATATGTGTCCTGCGAAAATTCAATGTAAGGTGAAATAAAAGTGTGTAGGAGTTTGATCAGATAGATAAATTACAAACTATCATAGATTGTTATCATTATATTTTGAAGTCTTTCCAACTGTAACATCCCTGGTTGTATAAGATCGAAGATATGATCATAATATGGTGAAATAAATGATTAGACATCCTCTAAGTGGGTTGTTTCAATAATTAAACATGGATCTATTGCAAGTGATACATGATCCCATGCATCGACCCAGTCTTTTGATTCGTAGTCATCCCATTCATCACTTCTATATGATCCACAAAAGCATGTGAGTTTTTGCATGCATATTTTGAATATAGGGTTTTTTTATCTTTGAACTAAATGTAATCCATGATTTCCATGTATTGTGTTGCAATAATATGCATGTGACCAATATTTTTTTGGCCACCTCCCATAAATGTCTTTGCACATGTCTTCTCTATGTTGATTCCTCTCATCTTCTTGTTTCCTTTTCCATTACTATAGAGCACCATTGGACTATATAATTTGCATATCGAATAAGGGAATTTATCATAAACTTAATCTCCTGCCTATGTAGTGTAGTTTTTATTGGACCAATTTTGTCGTGCTGACCTTTCCCATGCCAAGTCTCAAAATAGTTCTAGTTATTTAGCAAATTTTATTTTTGTACAACAAAATCAACCATTGAAGTACATGGGCACTTTTTAATTGACCTGTGCAACCATCTGACCAAATCCACTACCGATCCATATGTATATCTCTCTCCTTCAAGTGATCATAGAATATCTAAAAGTAATGTTGTACAAAATGTAGGTCATGGCATCTATCATCACTTATGTAGAAATTAGACTCCTTCAATATTATCCTCTTGTATTTGTTGCTATTTGGCCCATTCCTATATGTGATATGCACCATTATGCTGACCTAATATGAATAAAAATATTGTCTTTGGATCTCATTTTGTGGTTAGAGGGGGCAGTTCTCAACAAAATCCACAATTAATAGTATATTACTGAGGGGAAAGGTGTGCCTACACATTCTAAAATTGCTCATCCTACCATCGTGCCAAAAAGACTTGTTGAACATAATGTTGTATTTTTTTCCAAAAAGTCCTTGATGAAGTCACATACTTGTACCCAGTGGAACAAAAATTAGAGAATAATTAGAACACTACCTTTTAAAACTATATTTAAAAATTTTGAGTGAAATTTGAAAGAATTTTTTCCCTTTAAGTACACGACACTTACTTGGGACATCACAATTGTGATCTTTCCCATTGTCTAGTTCATAAGTAACATATTTGAATCTTTGCATGTCAACCATTATCCTACCAAATTTGTGGTCCTCACTTTCATGAATTCATTGGATCAATAATGCAATGCCACTTCACTTGGAGAATATCACATCTAAACAAGAATTTTCATAACATTTTTTTGTCGAGACTTGGACACTTGATCCTATGAATAAAGCCCCTTGATGAAATTGGTGGTAGTATGACTATGCATTCATACACATGGTTAGTATGAAAAACATGACAAATATGTATATATGTCCCACAATAATAATGAAATTCTATGTGGTATCTATAAGAACGTGTGTTACAATCTATGCATATTATAACATAACAAGGTTCGTATTTCTTGAAAGATCTTTGGTGTAGATTCAACTCCTTGTGCTCATTCTTGAATCTCTCATAGAATTTTGTCTGTGACATGTCAAGAAAGAGTTTAATGTGGGGTTCATGGTAACTATAACTTATTCCCAACTTTAGCACATCCTTTTATATGGATGAAGGCATGGTCTGTTCATGCCAAAAATTATAAACTAGTCCCTTAACTACGTCATTTAACTTCATGTTGGAACACCACAACCTACCAACAAAGGACCAATAATTTATTTGACCTAGGTTGTCAAGGATTTCTCTTCTAATAGAATACTTTTGAATCATTTTGGAACTTACTTTAAAAATATTAGATATGTGTGTGAGTAAGTGGCATTGCCTTGCAGTCTTGTTTACAATTGATTTTGACAATACACGATGGGCCGCATTACAAACTTTTGATCGAGTATTCTTCCCAATTGTATTAAATGCATCTTGAATATTTCTAACCATATGATTGGTGGTATTTGAACTTTTAATTATCTTTATGCCAATAATTTTCCTAACAAAATATAAACTATGTTATCTTAATAAGGAAAAATATAACTAATATTCAAATGCATCATTTTTTTATTCAAAATATAGTCTTTAATAATTTTGTTTCACTACTGATAAATAGTTTGTTTACGTAACTTACCTTAAAGGATTGCTAGATCACTTTTATCCACATGAAAACATCTATTATTTCTTCATCACGCACTATATATATGAGGTAAGGAAGGTGGACCCTTAGTCTAGAACCCATCCCCATGACATTGTGGAAATCCACTAGTAGATTGACGCATTTCATTCACTTGATGGTCAAGACTGGGAATGCACTAGACATGTTGGTGGTTGGTATGATGAACATCTAATTGTTCATCATGAGCTTACACCATAGGAATCTATTCATTGAAATGTTGATCAAAATTCATAGCTCTAATATTTCTCTTTGTATGCCCAATATCTTGCAAAACTCCCATCTCTTCTTCAACTAAAACATCGTTTGTTGATGGAACATTGATTGGAGGTTGACTTGATGTTGGAACTAGAATGTTGTCCATTGGACGCATATGCTCCACCTATGGTGAAAAAGTAGAAATCACCTTGGCCTCCATTGTGAAAGGGATTGAGGTTTCCACAAATGGATGCTTATGTTTTTCCATACCTAGCTTTGCATTTTCTCTTAGTTCACTGGCTTTTTTATGGAGCTTCTCCTTCCCATCATATTTCTTGCAGCTTGATTTTGTCCTTTTCCCATATTCACAAGGATTAAACACAACAGTAACTTTAAATTTTTTTTCTTCCAAATCAAACAAAACACTAAAAAAGTATTGCAACAGTAGCATTTCCAAAGAATGTTTGTGTTCTTGTAGATAATCCTATATTTTTAGAAAAATAAGGTTGGGAGTTGTGGTTTTTTTTTCTTATATAGGTAAGAATGCTCACATCTTATTAACATGTAAACACTAATTAATCATGCACATTATTGTTATAACGATTGGCAAATCAACCATTATAACATTAGTTAGCTATGAGTTCCAATAGGGAGAATTCCAAATCAAACCTAAACATGGTGAAGGGGGTAAACAAGGGCATGGATGCGTAAACATGATCATGGGGGTAACAAGTGCCTATATGCCTAAGCATGGTCAAGGGGGTAAATAAGGGCATGGATTGGAAATGGGTCTAAATGCCTAAACATGTTTAAGGGGGGTAAACAAGGGCCTTAATACCTAATTGAACCTTCTCAAGATCAAGTGTCATGAATAAACCTTAGACATAGTGACACAAGCCCTCACTAGGGGGCATTTTTCCTAGGAGTTGAATATGGTTTCCATTAATATGTTTCACACATTATGGATGGGTCTCAAGGCATTGACCAAAGTTATGGTAGGAAAAAAGCATCCTCAAGTGCTTGTCATTGGTTGGGGGAAGATAACAACATCCTCAACACTTAGGCCATAAGCATGTTGACCCCTATATTTTCTTTGTCATATCACTTCTCCATACTTAGAAAAATTTCTTGTTAGCATATTTTTCTTTGTAACTTCGTTATCACCAAAATGCCCTTTTACTTCCACGATCCCCAACTTGCACAATACTTATAAATTTTATTTTTCTTTTCTCACCACAAGTTCGCAGGTCCTTGAGTCTCTCATCTCCATCTACCCTACAAGATCAACCAACATTGATACTTAACCATTTTATGACCTTTTTTCTTCCCACACAACACTTGTGCATTTTTCTTTTTCTTCACATCAAACTCGCGGGTTGGAGGACTCGCACGCTCACTTCAAATTTTCTTTCATATATGTTCTCGCAGTAATATGATTTTCGTCTTGGTACTTTTCTTGAGATACATTAAATGCTACATAAGATAATTGATGTGTAAATTACAAAAAGGTCGCTATTAATGACATAAATCTCGAGGGATTTTCATTCAATGTGCATTAAAATTATTCATTGGGAAAATATTAAGTCATTATTATGTGGAAAAATGCCTCATTTCTACAAATATCTTCTAAGTAATTACACAAACAGTACACCAACTTCATGGTGTAGGAAGGAAACAATTATGTGGGGATACAGTGAACATTTTAGGACAGGAAGATCATAATTTCTGGTGGTCAAGATCCCACAGGTACTACTCTACATTGCCTCTACTTCAAAGAAATGAAAATGTAGTATGGACATCAGGAATTTCTCTTGCTGGATGTGTACCAGAAGTATTCGATTGTAAAGAATTCGTCACCTAGTGTGTTGATAAGTATATCCCAAACCAAAGAGCCATTGAACTCCAAGGAGAATATCCTATTTCATTAGCCCCAATCATTTTCAGGAAGATGTTGAAGTTATATGAGCTGACTCTTACCTTTAAAGAAGAAGAAGCGAGGGGTTTTCTCAAGAAAATAAATAATGGACTCGACCTTCTACAATAATATCTTGAAGACCCTACAATGATTCCTATTGACATAACAAAGATTCAAGTTAATTACTTAAAAAACCTTTATCGAGAAATTGCATGGCTATTCACTAGAGTCATTGGTAAAGAAAATACAACAACCATCTCTCAGTTGTCTCTATACATTTTCCATTTTACAGTTCATGAAAAATCCATGTTCGATTGGGGAAAGCTTATCTCTATTGAAATTGCTTCCCAACTTTCAAATTTTGAGAAAGAAAAGAAATTCTTCATGGATTCATATTTAATATTTTCTATTACATACTACCATATTTTCAAGGGATTAACAATTGACAAGAGGGTAGACTGTAAAATTGACCTTGTAACTAGCTGGTACCAAGCTCTTTGGAGACAAAAAACCTCTATTTACTTTTATGAAGCACATAATGAATTTGTTACAGTTTTCAAGAAACTTCTCTTTGGAGATAACACATCCAGGTTGTCATAAGAGGCAACAAATTTTCTAAATAATAAGGGTACCCTAGAGAAGAGGGAAAATTATAACGTCATTAGAATACTTTTCCCCCAAGAAAGTCCTACTTTTCTTCCTTACTATATCTCAAATAAAATGTTTATCAGTGAAGTTTCTAGGCAATATGGATTCTAGATTCACTTTTTTCATGAGAAGAGAAAAAGGTAATTTATCCCATTTCCACGGAAATTCGGAGAAATTATATTAAGAAACATAACCATAATTGATGATTTCTCAACCCATTTCGATCAGTTGAAATTGAAATATGAAGAAAAAACCAAAGGGTTCGACCCAAGTCATATTTTTGTTGACCACGTGTTGTCACTAGGATCCAATAATGCATTTACCCAAACAATTATATTCAGAGAAGAAGAGGGTAATACTCAAGATACTTCGCTGCAACCTATTGATGATATTGAGACTGTAATAAGCACTATATATCAACATAAGAAAAAAGGAAAGGGTCCAAATGAAAAAGGTGCTCAATCTCCAGTAGTTTCATGGAAAAATGGTCGACCCAAATACAATGTCCAAACAATAGCACAACAGAAAAAGGTTTAAAGAAGTAATTCAAGTGGAGGAGGTGATAAAAATCTTCCTCAAGGAAAAATGGAAAATCCCCACAAAATTCAAGTAAGAAAGAAGATAAAGGTTCCCCTGCAAGAAGAAGCAGAGCAGGAGGTATATGAAAATGATACAAATAACTTATCTCTTGAGGATATGGATATTGAAGTCGATATTGAAAATATACATTTCCCTGATGAAGAACATAGATTACAAGAAACCCAACAAATTGCAGTTGAAATAGCCACATAAGAAGAATATTTTTCATAAGAAGAATCCTTTATTATACAAAATGCACTATTAGACAAGAATTCCATAAAGTTAGTATTTGAAGGAGTAAATCAGAGAAATAAAAAAGGAAAATCTTGTTTTGAATATGATCTTAGTAAGTTTCCTGCATCTCAAATTTCTAAAATACACAAGGTAACCGATGATTCCTTGGATGTTTCAATTGATGAATTGGAAGCACAAAATGCGAAATTAAAAGAAAAATTTAGAGAACTAGAATCCACCTTGATGCCTCCCCCTATTCTTGCAAGCCCATTATCCATTGTGAAGCCAAGAACGCATGATTTAAAGCTGAAAGGGTCATCAAGTTTGTTAATGGATGTCAGAAAATTTGTTGTGGAAAATATAAAAAGAAGAATGCCACTTATCATGGAGGTGTGGGATGTATCTGGTAATATTATTTCTTTCGGATCTTGATTAAATTGTTATAATGAATTCCTTCAAGAATATTATAAACATGAGGAAAGGTTTTATACAGATGTCGTTATACCATTTGTAATCAAAGTTTCCAACATGACCGAGCTCAAAAGAAGGGAAGAAGAGTTTCCCTCTCCATCCAGAATGAAACAGTTGAAGGCATGATGGATCAAAAAGATTAGTAACTTGAAGGATATTATGGACGATTGCAATGAAATTTTAAATAAAAAGGAAATGTTATTGCATATGAATTTTTTCTTGGAAAAATTCAAAAATGAATGGGCAATCTTACCATTTCTGATCAAGGGGCATCGAGTTCAAGAATAATTGAAGATCAAATAACTCGTAATATTGAAACTCAAGGAAATGGTGGAGGCAATTTCATAAGAACAATTCCCAACTTAAGAAATGACCTAGAATTGGTACAAGAAACGAAGCAAAGGATGGATATAGTGCAAATGAATCAAACAATCTGAAAGATGCAAAATGAAATCACTAAATTAAATAGAAATGATAATTATAATCCTAATCCAATAATGATTGTTCTAGAGCAGAGGAGAAGTACTATTTATGAACATAGAGAAAGAAATGATGTTATTGATGATAAAAAAGACAAAGATTTCCAAGGGAACCGAATCCAAACACAGTGGTACTTGAAGATGCTTTTGATGAACAAAATATTGATCAATAGGTTGACTATATTCAAGAAGAAATTCTTGAATCTGTACATATGGATGAAGGCGAGTCATCCATGTATGAGAAAGAGGATAAATATATCTCGCGGGACAATTTTGTCCAAACAAGGGCACAAGTAAATAAATTTAGCCCGAACGAAAAATGTAGAAAAAGAAAAAGAAAAGGAAATAAAGAAGAACATATCAAGTGGTTTAGAAATAAGTAAGCAACAAAAAGTTCTAAATCCTTCTCAGATGACATACAATATAATTGAAGATCTTTCCAAATTGAGAATCACCTTGCCTTTTATGGAAGTGATTAAAATTCCATAGCAGAGAGAAAACCTTCTAAGAATTTTGGATGAGTCAAGTAGTAGATTGGATGTTGTTGTTGCAAATCCAAGGAAAAATCAAAACATATCAATAGTCAAGTTGAAAGGAAAAGTTCCCCCTTTTTATATTTTAATAGAGAATCATGATGTAGCACTTCATAATTATTTGGTAGACACTGGAGCAACAAATAACATTATTCCCATAACAGTAATGGAAGCACTTGGTATGAGTTGTACTAGATATTATGAGATGGGTGAGAGCAATTATGCCATTGATTCCAAAAAATTTCTTTCCTATGGAGAAATTAAAGACTTTTATTCTTGGATCACAACTTCCCCTCATATCATCATTTTTTTCACCATCATAGTCGTTGATTTTCCTCTAGCCTATGGAGTAGTCCTCAAAAGAGATTGGTGATCAATGATTGGAGGTTATATCATGAATGATGGTAGTTGCATGATTCTACCAAATAAAGATGGAACAATTCTTAAGGTGCCTCGTGAAAATAGAAAACCGTTCTCTTTCAAGAAGAAATAAAATGAACTGATGGAACACCATGTTGATGCATGTATCAGAAATTATGTTGTGCTCGATTCAAAACAATCAGAAGATTTTAAAAGGGAAGAAAACTCTTTCACTGGATTTTGGAGAATTTTATTCGATGGTGCATGCTCAAGTTCAAGGAATGGTGTTGGAGTTGTATTCAAAAGTCCTGATAAACTTATACATCCACATGCTATCATATTGGAGTTTCTATGAAAAAACAATGAAGCATAATATGAGGCATTGATTCAAGGGATGATACTGGCATCAGAAATGAAAATTGAACATTTGATTATAAATGGTGATTATGAACTAGCTATAAACCAGATAACTCAAAAATATAAAAACAAAAAGGAAAGATTGAAACATTATGTGAAAAGAGTAATTGAATTAATGGAGTCATTTAGTTCATTTAACATATCTTTTGTTCCTAGAAAACAAAACCATAAAGTATATGCTTTGGCACTTGTTGCATTATTGTTTAATCCAGATGATCTCCAGAATAAGAATACATTTCAAGTAAAAATAATTTTCAAACCCTCAATTCCTGATAATCAAGAATATATCAAAGTATTTGAGAATGATGAAGAGTTGAATGATTTCCTTTCTAATGAGGATGACCTTGAAGAAAGTAATAGGACTGTTGCACTTGCTCCAAAAAATTGTATGAAATCCGAGTCCTTCTTTACAATAGATGATCAAGCCAAAATTTTAAAAGAAGAAGAATATGTACGAAAAGTGAAAGGAATGCATAAGATAAACATTGGAACAGAAAGTTCCCCTAAATATGTGAATCTTAGGATTGATTGTACTGTAGAAGAAATTGTTCAATACACTACATTATTTAAAGAATAATTTTATTTTTTTGCATGGTCCTATGATGATCTCAAGCAATATGACAAATCAATATTCCATCATGTCATACCATTGAAAGAGAGAGCTAAGTCATTTAAACAAAAATCAGAAAAACAAATCTAAAGTTGAAGCCCTTGGTAAAGATATAATTGGAGAAGTTGAAGAAAGATGGAATCATTTTTCCTATCGGGCACTTAGAATGGATTTCCAATCCAGTAATAGTGAGGAAGAAAACTGAAGAAATTTGTTTGTGTGTCGATTTCAGAGATCTGAATAAAGCAAGTATTAAAGATAACTATCCTCTGCCTAACATGGAATTTTTTCTTCAATAAGTTACTGGATCAACTTGTATGTCCATGTTAGATGGTTTTTTAGGATATGATCAAGTATTAGTTGCAGAGGAGGATGAGCCTAAAAATACCTTCATAACACCATGGGAGATATATGCTTATGCTCGTAGGCATTTTGGCCTAAAAAATGTTGGAGCTACTTTTCAAAGAGTGATAGATCATGCTTTCAAATATCTAATAGGGAAGTTTATGATATCACTATCAATTCCAAGATAATAGAAGAACATATAAATCATTTAAGACAAGTCTTTGAAAGATGCAGATTATATGGGATTTCTTTTAATCCAAAAAAGTGATTGTTTGTAGTTTCTAATTGGAAATTATTAGGGTATATAGTTAGTAATCAAGGAGTTTATATTGATCCTAAAAGAATCAAAGCAATTAATAAATTAAATCCTCCAACTTCAAAGAAGGGCGTATAAACATTTTTTGGAAAGATAAATTTTGTAAGAAGATTTGTTCCAGATTATGCAACTATTGTCAAACCAATTAATCTGCTACTTAAGAAAGATCAAATATTTGAATGGTCTCAGGATATACAAAATTCCTTTAATAATATCAAGTGTGCAATCACCACAACAACTGTATTGATCAATCCTGATTTTAGCAGATATTTTATCATATATTCTTTTTCTATAGAAGGGACCATGGATTCAATCCTTAAAAAGAAAAATATGAAGAGATTCCAATAAGCTTTATGAGCAAGACTCTTCATGATTATGAACTGAAATATTCAAAAATTGAGAAACAAGCTCTTTCTTTGTAATGAAAATGTGAAAATTGGCTTGCTAAGATCCAAGAGTATGACATAGAGATTACACCACTTAAAGAAATCAAAGGACAAGAATTATGTAAGCTTATTGAAAATAATGATTCATTAAATGGAGTAATTTCTTATTCAGCTGGGAAGCCTATGCTAACTTCAGAATGGTACAAAGACATTATTTTCTATTTGAGATCTGGACAATTTCCAAACAGCGTGAATCCCAAAGAGGGAAGAGCACTGAAAATGACATCAAATCAATATGTATTATTCGTAGAAGTTTTGTTCAGAAGGAATCATGATGGAATACTGTTGAGATGTGTAGATTCAAACAAATCCCAATAATTGATAAAAGAGTTTCATGAAGGAATTTGTGGAGGACACTTTGCACCTACTATTACTACCAATAGAATAATATGATCGGGCTATTATTGGCCACCAATCTTTAAAGATTCATATGCAATGGTAAAAAAATGTTTTTCTTGTCAAAAAATATCTGGAAAGATGAAGAAACTTGCAATTACTTTATAACCTGTACTGGTAGAAGAACCATTCGCACAGTGGGGACTCGGCGTGATTGGACCAATAAACCAAAAATCAAGCAAAGGACATGCATACATTCTTACTACTACAGATTATTTCACAAAGTGGCAGGAGGCAATAACGTTAAAAAGGGTTGATTTTGAAGAATTGATAAGATTTCTCAAAGACAATATTCTATCAAGATTTAGAGTGCCAGAAGATAATGGGTCAATCTTCATGGGATCAAAGTTTATCAAATTTTTGGGGGAATTTGGTATTAAAATGGGAAAATCTTCAAATTACTACCCCCAAGGAAATGGATTGGCCAAATCTACAAACAAGACTTTGATCCAAATTCTTAAAAAGACAATTGATCATAATCAAACGAATTTTCATTTAAAATTAATTGATGCATTATGGGCAAGTAGATTGACACTAAAAGGAAACACTAGGATATCTCCATATACATTGGTATATGGAAAAGAAGC
This sequence comes from Picea mariana, assembly GCA_032191745.1. Classification (NCBI taxonomy): domain Eukaryota; kingdom Viridiplantae; phylum Streptophyta; class Pinopsida; order Pinales; family Pinaceae; genus Picea; species Picea mariana. Next base: position 99,279 of record JASDQU010107306.1, read on the forward strand.
AAAAATGACAATCAATCTAGAGTTAAACCCTTTGACTTATGTTGCAAATATTGAAGACACAAAAGATATTTCTCCTTTGCACATAAGGATAAATTTGATTTTAAAGTTAGAATAAGAGCAAGCCGAGGCCTTGAAGAAAATAGATTAGAGACAACATAATGTCTAGAAATATTTTGATCTAAGTGCAACTATCAATAATTTTCAAAAAGGTGAATTGGTATTTCTCTGGAACAAAGCTAAAGAAAAACCTTCAATGCACACAAAGATCGAAGCCCTTTGGATTGGTTCTTACATCATTGAAAATGTCTTGAGTTTTTAATTTGTACATGCTTAAATATATGAAGGGGACAATATTTATGTTTTCAGTCAATGAGCAACATCTCAAAAGCTTCTTTGCTTGATTAAATTTATTCCTTTTTGTATTTTATTTCTTTTTTGTTTTGTATATTTTCTTTCTTTGACCCCTTAGCCCAATGGAGAAGATACTTGGTTTTAAGACTCTGGGTTCTCAGCAACCCATAGGGGTCTTTTTCCTGCAACTGAAGCTAGTTGTTGACCCCCATATTTTCTTTACCCGATTACTTCTCCACACCTAGAAAAATTTGTTGTTTTTATTTTTGTAAAAGTATACCTTATCTTTTTTGTCACCATACGTAGTCATTTTCTTTCACTTCAACATGGGTTTGCGGGTTAGCATATTTTTATTTGTAACTCTGCTATCACCAAAACACCCTTTTACTTCCACAATCCCAACTTGCCCAATACTTAGAAATTTTCTTTTTCTTTTCTCAATGTGGGTTCATGGGTCCCCAAGTCTCTCATCTCCATTTTCCCTACAAGCTCGACTGACATTGATACTTAACCATTTTGTGACCTTTTTTCTTCCTACACAACACTTGTGCATTTTTATTTTTCTTCACATCAGACTCGCGGGTTGGCGGACTCATGGGTTCACCTCAACTTTTTTTCATATCTACTCCTGTCGTAACATGATTTTCGTCTTGTCCCCGAGGTGTAGGACAGTCGGTGATGGAGTGTGTTGTTAAGCCACTCCGTGTGATCCGAAATCGGATCCAGGAGCCTATCAGGGCATGAAAAATGCTCAAAAAATAAAGTGCTCGGAATCCGACGAAACCAACACCATTGCGTCCGGCTCGTCTTCCTGATTCCGGAGGTATATTTATTTTCGCGAACGGAGTCCGTATGGAGGAGATATCGCGATTTTACCGCCAAGTCAAACAAGCAAAAAAATGTTGACTGGGCAGGGCACGTGTCAGTCCGTACAGCTGACGTGGCGATGTCCGTACAGTGACATGGCGATTCCGTACGGACACATGGAGGGCCGTACCATCATGCTGATGTGGCAGAGGAATGATGTGGCACATTCTGGTTGGATGTTCGTTGACTAATAAGATGCGGACACATGTCCCTTTGTGGTTGGTTAATATGTTTGTGTTATGTAAAATGGACTGGAGGCCGCGGGGTTCGACCCCCGGACCTCCTCAAACACTAAAGTTTTCATAACCTTGCGCTAGCCAATACTCCCGCCTTTGTTGTTTGTTATATATCCCAACGCATATTTATTTAAGGTTAAGTTTATGCGCATGGTTATAATATGGGGGGTTTTAAACTTTAAACCCACGGTTCTTGTAATTCATATGACCGTGCCAAGGGAGGCCGCGCCCAGGAGAGGGGCCTAGCGCCGTTTTAAAACTATAATATAGTTTCCAATTGGGTTATAACTAAAGAAATTGGTTTTTTAGTTATTATTTAAGCCTTTTTAATGTAATTAAGCCACTTTTAAGGGTTATTGGGCATTTTTAGAGCCTAAATTCGTGGAGGAAGTTGGAGAGGGAAAACTAACTCCCCCACTATTTAACCAAAGCCATTTTGAGGCCAAGGGGACAGATTTTGGAGAGCATTCAGAGCAGAGACGTTGATGCAAGGCCAGATAAAGCCAGTTTGAGGCAGAGGAGCTGTTGAGGTAGAGATGCTGTCGGACGATTTCTGAGAGTTCGGTATATCCGTTTCAGGTGCCGTAAGTTGTGCAAGATTCTAGAGATCATGGCGAACAAGACCAGATCATTCTAGGAGCCAATCGGCAATTGTAAAGATATACTAATAAGCTTTTGAAAAGAAATCAAGAAGCCTCCCTCACAGAGAAAAGGCCCGGAGACGTAGGCAAAGTTGCCGAACTCCGTTATCAAGCTTGTGCATTATGGTTTGTTGTTCTTTATTGCATTTCAGATTTGCATATATGTTTATGGCTGTATAATGCATTTTCTTTTCTCGCTCTTTCGTTAAGTTTCCCAATGGTTAATGAATGCATGCAATTAAAAATTCAACCATAGTCATTTCGAAAAATCCTGACAGATCAAGTGGTATCAGAGCTAGTTGACATTTGGAATTTGAGTTTTGCATGTTAGCCAGGGAAGAGAACATCTCAAGGAGGAAAATGGCATCTACAGGAGGACTTTCCCAAGACGAGAAGGAGTTCAGAGATAAGGTGTTTGCCATGGCCGAGATGGTGAAGGTGTTGTATGAAGACTACTTGGAACGAAAGAGCACGGTTCAAGAGAAAGCTTCAAAGAACAACAAAGGAAAAGAACAATTGAAGGAAGTGTCTTCTACATCTGTTTCAGAAAACACATCTGAGGTATGCAGTGAAGGTTTCTCAACAAATTTTCCTCCTACTCATCAAGTTGGTTTTGGTGAATTCGAAAAACACACAAAAGGTGTAGGTTTGAGAATATTAACCAAGATGGGTTATGAAAAAGGAAAGGGCCTTGGACGTCAAGGTCAAGGCATTGTAAATCCTATTGAGGTTGAGGAAAGGCCTCGATACTTAGGATTGGGATATGAAAGAGGGGACCTTGGAGATTCTTCCAAGATGGGTTCCAAATCTTCGGAAGCAAGTCAAGCTTCAAATGGTCAACTTAAGACATTGCAGGAACACTTCACAAAAGGAAATGGCGCACCACTTTAGGACTATGGTAGTGAATGCAAGTCGTCTCCAAAGAAAGGTGAAGATCAGCGTGGAAGGTATAATGGTCATGTTGTTAATAATTCTTCTTTTGATTATAACAAGCATAATCAAGCAAACCAGAACTTGTGGAAACTTTATCCATGTGCTTATTGTCTTTCACCTAAGCATTGTGTTGCCAAGTGTTGGAAGAGACAAACTTTGTACAGGAAACCTATGTCATCCAGGAAGGAAACACGACGTAAAGGCTCAAGTCCACAACGGAAGAAGGAGAAGGTTAAGCAGGTCTGGATGCCGAAAACTCGTTGTACGTTTTGCAGCAAGAGTGGACATCAAGAGGCTAGCTGTTGGAAGCATAATCCAGAGCTTCATCCAAAGAAGGGAAAGAGGATTTTGCATGCACCCACGAAGGAGGAAGGATTATCAGCGAAGCAAGACGAACACCGTGAAGGAGAGAAAGCAGTCACTTGGTTCTGCCAGAAGTGGATGTCTCGGCTTCATTGTGTTTTGCTTCCTCTGATGTGATCATCTTTCAGAGACAAAGAGCAAGTCGGGTGGCCTATCCCGAGCTTGTTGGGTGGTCTGTAACCTTTTGGGGACCAAAAGGTCTTATTGTTGGGAGGTGTGATCCGAAATCGGATCCAGGAGCCTATCAGGGCATGAAAAATGCTCAAAAATTAAAGTGCTCGGAATCCGATGAAACCAACACCATTGCGTCCGGCTCGTCTTCTTGATTCCGGCGGTATATTTATTTTCGCGAACGGAGTCCGTATGGAGGAGATATCGCGATTTTACCGCCAAGTCAAACAGGCAAAAAAATGCTGACTGGGCAGGGCACGTGTCAGTCCGTACAGCTGGCGTGGCAACGTCCGTACAGTGACGTGGCGATTCCGTACGGACACGTGGAGGGCCGTACCATCATGCTGATGTGGCAGAGGAATGATGTGGCACATTCTGGTTGGATGTTCGTTGACCAATAAGATGCGGACACATGTCCCTTTGTGGTTGGTTAATATGTTTGTGTTATGTAAAATGGTATGGAGGCCGCGGGTTTCGACCCCCAGACCTCCTCAAACACTAAAGTTTTCATAACCTTGCGCTAGCCAATACTCCCGCCTTTGTTGTTTGTTATATATCCCAACGCATATTTATTTAAGGTTAAGTTTATGCGCATGGTTATAATGCGGGGGGTTTTAAACTTTAAACCCACGGTTCTTGTAATTCATATGACCGTGCCAAGGGGGGCCGCGCCCAGGAGAGGGGCCTAGCGCCGTTTTAAAACTATAATATAGTTTCCAATTGGGTTATAACTAAAGAAATTGGTTTTTTAGTTATTATTTAAGCCTTTTTAATGTAACTAAGCCATTTTTAAGGGTTATTGGGCATTTTTAGAGCCTAAATTCGTGGAGGAAGTTGGAGAGGGAAAAATAACTCCCCCACTATTTAACCAAGGCCATTTTGAGGCCAAGGGGACAGCTTTTGGAGAGCATTTAGAGCAGAGACGCTGATGCAAGGCCAGATAAAGCCAGTTTGAGGCAGAGGAGCTGTTGAGGTAGAGATGTTGTCGGACGATTTCTGAGAGTTCGGTATATTCGTTTCAGGTGCCGTAAGTTGTGCAAGATTCTAGAGATCATGGAGAACAAGACCAGATCAATCTAGGAGCCAATCAGCAATTGTAAAGATATACTAATAAGCTTTTGAAAAGAAATCAAGAAGCCTCCCTCACAGAGAAAAGGCCCGCAGACGTAGGCAAAGTTGCCGAACTCCGTTATCAAGCTTGTGCATTATGGTTTGCTGTTCTTTATTGCATTTCAGATTTGCATATATGTTTATGGCTGTATAATGCATTTTCTTTTCTCGCTCTTTCGTTAAGTTTCCCAATGGTTAATGAATGCATGCAATTAAAAATTCAACCATAGTCATTTCGAAAAATCCTGACAGATCACCGTGATGTTAAAGTCACCGGTTCGAAACCTGCGGGGACAAAAAATCCAACCATGTTAAGGGTTGGTGTGGCTCAGGTCGGGTGCGATCCCCGGGTGATTTTGACGGCTTAGATGCCCCCGAGTCGCGGTTTCTCAAGCCACAGGTTAATCGCAGGTCCTGCACAAATTAACAAACAAAAAAAAAACATGATTTTCGTCTTGGTACTTTTATTGAGATACATTAAATGTTGGTACTACGAAAGATAATTGTTGTCCAAATTACAAAAAGGTCGTTATTAATGGTAGAAATATCGAGGGATTTTCATTCAATGTGCATTGAAGTTCTTCATTGGGAAAATATTAAGTCTTTATTATCTGGAAAAGTGCCTCATTTCTATGAATATCTTCTGAGAAATTGCACAAACAGTCCACCAACTTCATGGCTATAGGAAGGAAACAGTTATGTGGGGATACAATGAACATTTTTGGACGGGAAGATCATAATTTCCAGTGGTCAAGATCCTAATGGTACTACTTTACATTTCCTCTACTTCAAAGAAATGAAAATGTAGTATGGACGTCAGGAATTGCTCTTGTTTGATGCATACCATAAGTATTCGATTGTAAAGAAGTTGTCACCTGGTGTGTTGATAAGTATATCCCAAACCAAAGAGCCATTGAATTCCAGGGTGAATATCCTATTTCATTAGCATCAGTCATTTTTCAGGAAGATGTTGAAGTTACTAGAGTTTACTCTTACCTTTAAAGGAGAAGCAACGAAGGATTTTCTCAAGAAAAGAAATAATGGACTCGGCCTTCTACAAGAATGTCTTGAAGACCTTGTAGCGATGTCTGTTGACATAAAAAACATTCAGGTTAGTTCCTTAAAAAAACCTTATCGATAAATTGCATGGCTATTCACTAGAGTCACGTGTCAAGAAAATATGGAAACCATCTCTATGTTGGCTCTATACATTTTGCATTTTATAGTTCATGAAAAAGCCATCTTCAACTAGGGAAAGCTTATCTCTCTCGAAATTTCTTCCCAACTTTCAAATTTTAAGAAAGAAAAGAAATTATCCATGGATTCATATTTAATATTTGTTAGTACTACCATATTTTCAAGGGATTAACAATTGGCAAGAGGGTAGACTTTAAAATCGACCTTGTAACTCTCTAGTACCAAGATCTTTGGAGACAAAAGTCCTCTATTTACTTTTATGAAGCAATTTGTTACACTTTTCAAGAAACTTGATCTCTTTAGAGATAACACATCTAAGTTGTCATCATAGGCGACAAATCTTATAAATAATAAGGGTACCCTGGAGAAGAGGAAAGTTATAATGTTATTAGAAACTTTCTCTACCAAGAAAGTCTTTCTTTTCTTCCTGACTATATCTCGAGGTAAAATGCTTATCATTGAAGTTGCTAGAAAATATGGGTTCTGGCTTTACTTTTTTCATGAGAAGAGAAAAAGACAATTTATCCCATTTCCATGGAAAGTTGATGAAATTATATTGAGAAACATAACCAGAATTGATAAATTCTCAACCCATTTCTATCATTCGAATTTGAAATATGCAGAAAAAATCAATAGTTTGCAATTTGAAATATGCAGACTAGGATATTTTTGTGGCTAATAAGAAATTTCACGCACTCTAAGAATGTGCATGTGCTCTAAGAACGTGAGCGTACTCTTAATAACACACATGTGCTCTAAGGATGTGCACATGCTCCTAAGAATGTTCAAGTGCTCTTAAGAACTTGCACGTGTTCTTGGAATGCACACACACTCCTATTCTTATCTTTCCATTTCCATCCCTCTCTCTTTTTCTCCCTCCCCTTTCTCCCCCCCTCTCTCTCTCTTTACCTCTCTCCCTCTATCTCTCTCAAACTCCCTCTCTCCCCCCATCCCTCTCTCTCACTTTCTCCCTCCCTCTCTCTCTCTCTCACTCCCTCTTGTTATCTTTCACTCTCTCTCTTTCTCTCTTTCACTCTCCCCTGTTATAGCATCAACTATCACCTTTGAAGCATTGAAAATCTTGTTGGCTTAATCCCTATCCTATTTACAAACTATTATTCCCCATATCTCCTTGAGACCTTCCAATTTTTTTTTTTTAATATGTACACGTCCTCACAATTATGGAACACACGTACATGCAAGAAACTAAAGGGACAGTCGCATGTACATGTCAGAAAAATGATTTAAAAAATATAGTTATTCTTAATTAAATGTTGAGTTATTGGTTTGGTTAGTTTCCTAACTCCTTTTACCAGTACTCAATTGTCTCTAACCAACTAGAGACCACATAAAAAGATAATATGTCCAAGGAGAAAGCTAATGACAAGTAATGGTTCTTTCCACACATTAAGAAAACCTCTATTTGGCTAACCCTACCAAGTTTGTAAACCCGTATACATCTCTGTTGTTGTTGGTTTGACCTAGAAACCTTTTTTCTAACCCTCTTTTCTGATCATCAACTTATCTTTCCAAGATTTACCCCTTATATTCTCTTTGGGTCCATGATAGATCATAAGTCAATACCATCTTGTATATCATGAGAAAGGTTGGAGGAACCTGGGATGTCTCTCGACAGGTAAACATTGCGCAGGACAGTTATAAAGTTGTAACCACCTTAACTATTGAATAAAAATAGAAACTCTTTCCTTCGAAATATGTTGAATTTGTAATGTTTTGGTTGCAATCTTTTCACATATATTTCATAGAATACTAGTTGTTGATATTTTACTATTATATTTCATTAGACTAACATGTATTTATTAGTGTAACTACCTCTTTGTATAGTCTTTCATATTTAAGGTTCTTGTAGGTTGCAGAGGAGTTCATGGAAAGGAGCGAAAAAACTATGACAATTAGGAATGACATCAACCATAGGACTCCACATGAGTCAATCTTTCTCTTCTACCCAATAGTTAGTTATTTCTCTTGAAATTAGTTATTATATCGTTGCCGCATGTTCTTGTTGAGAATTTGTTTCTATACAGTCATTGGTATGTTGCAGTACAACCCACTATTGTAGGGGATTTTCCCTGAAAGTATAACTAGAAACCATATTTGGGATCTTTCTCCCTAGTGGGCCTGTTTATGGGTTTATGTCTTTGTTTTCTTGATGGAAGTGTTTTTCTTTTGTTTCGTAATGTTATCTGTAATTAGATTGATAACATATAATAAATTGAGTCTTCCTTTAGTTGCACCTAAGCCTTTGTGTTTCCTTTTGTTGTCTATTTTTGAGATTTTTGGGTGTATACATGTTGTGCTAGTTATCACATTCAGGTACAAATATGCTCCCAACCAGTATAGATAGTCACATACACGTGATTTTCCTTCATCATAGGCATGTACATCTTTCCATAAAGGATTTTTTCAAATATTTTCTGGTCTAAGGGTGTTTGGCCAGATGTCTGGGGTCTCTCCTGGGATTTTAAGAATTTGTTTTGTTTCTTGTTGAGTTCAGTAGTTGTTTAGTTTTACTTTTATAAATAAAAACAAGTTTATTTGATGCTTCTATCATTATGAGTCATTCTTGGATTTGTTTTTTAGTTTCCATTTCTTTTGGCTTTCTTTTGATATCTCTGCTGCATTTTGTGTTTTGGGATTTAGAGTTTTTCCGAGTATATGTACTCTTTCCTTTGACAATAGTCACATACATATTCTACTATTATATAGGATTTAAGAACATAAATACATGCTTAAAAACACATAAGTGTTGGGTCATATACACGCCCTCTAGAAGGCCAAAGCACGTACATACACTCCTTGTATTAGGAAAAGGTATGTACAAAGATAATACACGATCCCTACAGTGATAGAGAGCACACACATAAGTTTATTTGGTGACCTACATTGGAGACAACCGCGTACACCTCAAGAAAAGTGACTTTTTTTGCTTGTTTTTCAACCTTTTTTATGCCTTGTTTGGCTTGTTTAGGGGTCTTTTTCAGGGAGTTTTGTCCCAATTTTTTTTGCATCCTATAGGAGGTTGGTAAGGAATTAAATTTGAATTGAAAACAAGGTTTTTGATTCATTTTTGTCTCCCTTTTATCCCTTGTATTGCGTCACTATAAGACTAGTCTTGCTCTTAGGATCTCAGTTTCATGGTCGTTGTTATAGTCATCTTTGAAAATTGAGTTTGTATTTGAGTTTGATACTTTCCTTTTGTGTTTTCCTTGGATTTTTAAAACATAAAACCACAAAACTTGATTTCTTTTATCATCTTTTGTTAGTTTTTTCTTTGGTAGAAAGAAGAAGAAAATGAAAAAAACCCTAGTTTGTTGCTAGTTAGGTTTCTTTCTTTCTAGTGCATTATTTTGCTTTATATTTGAAAAAGAAAAAGATATTAGCATAGGATTTTGTTTTCTTCTCATCTTGAAATCATTTCAAAGGAAAAATAAGAAGAGCATCCTTTTGTTTGCTTCTTTTTCTTTTCTCAAAAGGCTACTTTATGCATTTTGCATCATAAAGAGAAAATTTTACATTTCGGGGTTTGAAGGATTGTCCATGCATTTTTATTTTTTGAAACTCTTTTTCTTTGAAGAATTAGTGTAAAGTTATCTTTTCCAGTGTTCTTATAAGTTTCATTTTTTCAAGAGTCTCAGAAAACATTTGTTTCACTTCCATATCCTTTGAGTAAAGAACAACAACTAAAATGAATGTTAAACTTAAGATGTACTAGAGTTTGTTTCTAGGGTTCACCAACAAGTTTAGGGTTAGAGCCTTGGATTAGGATTGGAGAGATAAATCTCCAAGGCCCATAGAAAAAAATAGGAGTCTAAGATAGGGTGAATCAAAATCTAATTTTCGTATAAGTATAGTCGAGACCCTCCTCTAACACATGAGTTAAACATGAGGTCGCATAAGGAAGAGTCAAAGAGATAACCCCACTTAGGCTTGACCGATCGTTTCTATAGTGCCCATACCTACTTGAGAGGAAGTGCTTTCTAAGCTTTGATATTTTTGCGCTAGCCACATGTTCGATCCCGACTGTCGACTGTACCCCCTGGATGTTGACTGCGAGTTGGTATCCTTAGTTGTTTTTCCTAGTTATCGCAGAGGTGACTACAGGGGGTTTCTCGTGCTACCTGAGGCAGATGTCCTATCACACTATTATTATCCCTAGTGGATGCCCCACGAAATGAGGTTTAATTTCACTAGGTATGGATAGTAAGTGGAGGTTGGGGTAACTACTTCTCACTCCTTCATTCATCGGTTGTGGGAATTGATCAAACTGTGCCAATTTTCAGAAGGTCCCCTTCCACTTTTTCATTTATTTGAAGTCAAGACCTTATACACTTGGGATAAAGTTGTGGAGAATTCGTTTATTTGTGATGTTTCTTTTAGGACTCTTTAGTGGAGAGATGCTTTGTATAGTTGGATTTAGGTTGTGTTAGTATCACCATTTTTGGATCGTTGATTCAAGGCGGTCGACCAATTTCTCTGCTGGTCAGGAAGGACCTTGGTATTTCTCTTGAAAGTGTGGAGCTGACTCCTAGAAGGTGTGGGTTTTTATACCATTGGTTCACTAGAGTTAGTGCGTGAGACTTTTTCAAATGTGAACAATCTCACAAGGGATGAACCTATGCATAAGAATGTCATGGCCAAAGTTCTTGAGGATAACAACCAAGGGACCCCTTCCCAAGGATATTCTTGTGATTTTCATTTCTTTGGAAACGTTGGTTCCCCCTTAATGGCCACTTTGAACATTCATGGGTTGAATTTAGGACTACTGGTTTGGTTGTGGACCAATCCAAATGTCCCAAATTCTCTTGATTCTTCTCAGATAAGCACCTTATGTCATGGGCATTGAGTGGAAGTTGATCCTTTATCTTCTGCATTCTCGAAGTCTACTTCTCCCCCTTATCTGTATTCTAATGAAATTATAGCTACTAGTAACCAAAAGTCTAAAAGGAATAGGAGAGGAACAGTAAGAAGAATAAGAAGTCACCAACCTTTGCTAGTCACGTTGGAGACGTGGCACTAGTCATTACAAGTCATGCTGGGGGAAAAGGTCTAGTCCCTACAAATAATACCAGAATCCACTTACCATCCTTTGCAAGTCATGTTGAGATCCTGAAACCAACCTATGCTAGTCATGTTGGAGACATTCCAATAACCTCTACGAGTCATGTTGGGGGAAATAAATCAGCCTTTGCGAGTCATGTTGGGAGCACAAGTCCAATCATTGCAAGTCATATTGGTATTTATTCACCAACCTATGTGATTCAGACCCCCCCTTCTCTCCTAAGGACTACGTGACCTCCCGGTCTAGGATCGATCAAGAAACTGAGTTTGATTGACTCTTTGGCCCTCAAGAACCTCAAATCCACTTAACAGACCCTCTTTTCCTTAAAGTGCAGGTTATATGGAACCCACGACTTTCTCCTTAATACTTTTAAGATTCGATGCATTTAGGCGCTAGATCTTCTGGTTAAGCCCCTCCCTTTATGTGACCGAGGCTGTGACCAGTCGCCTAATCGAAAGGAGCGTCACGACTTCGCGTATCGGGCCTTTGCCTGCAAGTCACTCTGGCTCTCCCAAATTCTGAAACCTTGACAAGAGCCTAGCGCATGCTATCCCCTCTATTCCCCTTCATCGATGTGACCCTTCACTATGATTGTGGGCCAATCTTCGAGCACTTCACGATTTCGCATCTCGTGAGTTCATGCTTCACGAATCGTCTCCCTAGACACTCAACAATCCAGATCTCTTCTCGAACCGAAGGATCAAATTGACTCTTCGCGGTTTTAGGTTTCGCGAGTTCCCAGAAATATTACCTATGATTTCTCGAGTTGTGAAGTCCTGACCAAACTACATCTGCGGTCCAAATTCCTCCTTCGATCAACGACTATGATGTTTTCATGATTTCACGATTCGCAAGTTATTGTAACTCGACCTTTGACTTCTTTGAGTCACGAGTCAGCGAAATGTTGAGCTCCTGCCACGTGTCCTCCTTGACGATGAACGGTCTTGATGATTTCAGAATGATCAACGGCCATGATCTTCTCGCGATTTCGCATTTTTCAAATTCTCACAACTTTATTCTTTGACCTTTCCACCCTGCGAGTTAGCGAAATGTTGATCTCCTGCCACGTGTCCTATCTTGATGGACAATTCTGATGATTTTGGAATTTTGTGACCTTGTTCTTCTTGTGTACGTTCAAAGATTTAATGTTAGTGCACTTTACCTTGATCAGACGACTACGATCTATTTGTGCTCATATTGAACGGTTGAGATCTTTCCTCCTCTTTACTTGCTCCTCGTTGTCTGGATGCTGATCGGATGGTCCAGATCTTCCCTCTGAGCTAAAGCCTTCTTCAGACTTAGAAGATTTTTGAAAGGATTTAAAGACTTTGACATTTATTCTTCATGCGAGTCCATTTCTTGGATCTCGTTTGCACTTCTTGGAAAGTGATACTCCTCCTGAGCTTGATATCTCCAAAGATTTCGATCTATGAGGCACTTCTTTCTTTTATGGGAAATTTATCAAAATCAGATCCAAAGGTTCTTGGAAAGAATCCTTTCTCGCCCTCCTAACTTTCTTCCTCTCTTGTCCTTCGACTTCTTTATAGAGTCGTTTCAAATCTTCGTCAAATTCCAGGTCTGTGCACTCCTTGCAACAGATCTTTACATAAGATTCGAGTTCTTGCGACAAATGTGCACTCCTTGTGGCAGTCTCTTTACACTTCCTACAAAGAAAGTCTTATGCTATTTCTTCTGAGCTTTACGAGTCGAAACAGACCCTGACAATGCACGCCTTGCAAACTATGTGCACACCTTGCACCAGCTCACGAAGAAAAGTGATTTAAATTCTTATGCAAGCATTTCAAAGCTAAATACACTCATAGCAAGATTCATTCATTCTTGAAAAGATTAAGACAACAACAGGGAAATTGAAAACACTACGCACACCATACATTGGATAATTTTTCCTCTGTTATCTTCATTCAAAATCAAGAAAATGGTTACAGCTAAAATCAAAGCAACAACTACTAATCACAAATTCCTACTTTCTCATAATTCTCGTAACCCCTCTTCTGGGTGTACGAAACCTCTCTTTATACAAAATAATAACAACTAACTTCTATCTAATTGTGGTTACATCGAGACTAGGGTTAATCTCTCAGGTCACGTATTCTCAGTTTGTCCACGTGCATGATATTTCCTCTTTTGTTTTCTATCAGCTTCGAAAGATTACAGTAATGGCCAGCGTTTGAGATTCCAAATTGGTCCTCAGGCGTTGAGTTGTTCTTCCATATGTACCTACTGATGATGATCCTGCATCATACTCCCCTAGGAAAAAATTCATGGACTCTTGTTCATGAGCTTCTGCACCGACCTTCCATGATTTTGAATATCAGCTTCACTCTCCCAACTGGCATCTTCTATTGAATGTCCCTTCCACTTGACCAGATACTCAAAATAAGTCTTTCTTCCGGTCTTCTTACCAATCCTCTGATCAACGATCTTTTCCATCTGTGGTTTTTCTATTATAGGCATTTTTTTCTCCCATTGAATCTTCTCTTGATCTTATGACTCCTCTATGTCATCCTTCCTGTAAGGATACAGGTCTGAGATGTTGAATATGGAGATATGCCCACATCATCTAGAAGCTCGATCTCATAGGCGTTTGCATCAAACTTCCTCAAGATCTTACATGACCCTTTCTTCTTCATCTTTAGATTGTTATATGTCCCCCTAGGGAACCTCTCCTTCCTAGGATGTGCTAGAACTTGATATCCTATTTCAAATTGGAGTTCTCTGCGATGTTGATCAAATCTGCGTTTGTATTCTTGGATATAATTATGCAACTTCCCTCTGATCTGGCTATGGATATTTTGCATTTCTACAGCAAAATCTTCTGCTCCAGCACTCCCAATCTCACTCTATTGCAAGTCTCTCAACTCAGACACTCCCCTAAGTTGCATTCCATATAATATTTGGAACGGGCTCTTTCCAGTTCTCCTGTTTGGTGAGTCGTTGTATGAAAACTTTTCTTGTGGTAGAATCTAATCACACTGATTATGGTGCTCAGTGACTAGACTCCTCAATAAATTTCCCAAACTTTTGTTTACCACCTCAGTCTTCCCATCTGTCTAAGGGTGATAAGCTAAGCTGAAGGAAAAATCTGTCCCCAACTTCTTCCACAGTGTTCTCCAAAAATGACCAACAAATTTCGTGTCTCAGTCCGAGACAATGCTTCTGGGTTGGTCGTGAAGTCTCACAACTTCCTTAAAGAACAGATTCACAACATGTTTTGCATCAATGGTATTCTGGCATGGGATAAAATGTACCATATTTGAAAATCTATCCACCACCACAAATATGGAATCAAATCCTTTTTTTTTTGTTGGCAGTCCCAAGACAAAATCCATGCTTATTGCATCCCAAGGCCTCTCTGGTATGGCCAATGGTTGATACAATCCAGTATTCTGTCTGTTACCTTTTGCATGTTGGCAGATTCTACATCTATTCACGAATTTTTTTTCTCATACCTGGCCAATTATATGAACTGCTCAACTGTGCAAATGTTTTATCATGGCTGAAATGTCCAGCCAATCCTCCACTATGTTTTTCCTTCAAATGGTTATCCCTCATTGAGAATTTTGGTATGCACAATTGATTGCCTTTGAACAACAATCCCTCTTGAATCATATACTCTTTCCATTGGCTTCTATATCTTAGCACATGATTCACACATGCTTTGTATGCCTCCTTGAAGTCTGGATAATTGTTGTACATTTCCTCAAGGTGTTCGAACCCTAAGGTCTTTACCTGAAATTCCTCAAACATGCTCCTTGGTGATGGCCATTCTTTGATTACTTTCACCTTATCCGGATCCATCTTCATTTAATTTGAAGAGATCACAAAACCCAAGTAAATGAGTTTTGTCTTCATAAAAGAGGACTTCTTCAGGTTTATCAACAACTTCTCCTGCTGTAGTCTCCTCATCACTAATGTTAGGCGCCTCAAATAATCCTCCTTAGTCCTATTAAAGATCCGTATATCATCTAGATACACAATCACGAACTTGCCAATGAAATCTTTTAGTATTTCATTCATCAACCTCATAAAAGTACTCGGGGCATTGGTTAATCCAAATGGGATAACAAGCCACTCATACAAACCTTCATTTGTCTTAAAGGATGTATTCCGCTCATCACATTCCCTCATTCTGATTTGGTGATATCCACTTTTCAAATCTATCTTAGAAAAGAAATTTTCCCCACTTAAACAGTCCATCAAATCATCTATTCTTGGCAAAGGGAATCTATACCTGATAGTGATCTTGTTGATGGATCTCAAGTTTGTACACATTATCCATTATCCATCCTCCATATTTCTTTGGACTCAACACAGTTGGCATTGCGCATGGGCTCCATCTCTCTCTGACCAAACCCTTGTCTAACAATTCCTGGACTTGGTTCTTTACCTCCTCATTCTCTTGAGGTGTCAGTCTGTATGCCACTTTGTTTGGCAGACTTGCTCCTGGTATCAAATCAATATGATGGTTGATACTTTTGATGGGTGGTAATGAGTTAGGCAACTCATCCACCATTATGTTGCAAAAATTATCCAACAATTCCTGAACTTCTTCAAGAAAATCATCCATCGAAGTACTAGTAAGGATAACTCTGGGTTTCCTCACCACAACAAACTGCATCTCCTGTTCTTTCTTAACTTCTTTCAGGAGCTCCTTCCCACTCATGAGAAGTATGCTTGTGTTGGCTTCCCCTTTCACTTTCTTCTCCTCTATTGGCAGCAACATATGTGTCCTACCATTCTTCTCCAAAGTGTATGTATTCTTCCTCCCATCATGAATGACATTCCTGTCAAACTTCCATGGTATTCCCAACAAAATATGGCATACATCCATGGGAATCACATCACACAGAATTTCATCTCTATATCCTCCTATCTTAAATTCAACCAAGCATTGCTTAGTAACCATTACTTGGTGTCCTTTCCACAACCATGAGACTTTATATGGCTCTGGGTGTGCAGTTGTCTCTAGCACCAATTTCTCCACCATCTCCATGGATACTAAGTTATCCATGCTCCCACTGTCAATTATCACCTTGCATACTCTGTCTTTAGTCTTGCAAGCTGTCTTGAATAGACTGTTTCTCTGCACTGGCCTTTTAACTTCTGCCTCTGGTTTTAAGAGAACCTTTCTCATCATCAGGGATGTTCCATCCTCTACTCTTTCTGCTTCAACATTCCCTCTTTGTGCTTATGAAATGTGATCTTATCCTCCTCCTTTCTTTTTCTCGGGGCATTCCCAATACATGTGCCCTGTCTTTCCATAGGAATAACACCTTATTCCTCCTCTACCTCTTCCTCTAGAAGAGTTTCTTCCACCACCCTGTCTTCCTCAGGAACTTCCTCCTCTTTCCGAGTGACTGTGTGGAGTTCCAGCCTCGCCCTTGGAATTATGCAATTTGTCATGAGAAACTCCCTTGCCTTTGTTCGGGGCTGATATTTTACCTCTACCTTGTTGGCTTTGTTTTCTGGCTAACTTCTCTTTTGCCTTCAACACAAACTGATAAGCATCCTCTACTGTCCTTACCGACATCATGTTGATCTCATCCTGGATTTCATACCTCGGGCCATTTATATACCTAGAAACTTTTTCTTTGTCCCTCTCTCTTTTTCCAACTCTGATGTTCATCTTGTAGAACTCCTCTGTGTATTCTTTGACTGTCATACCCTTCTGTCTCAGGTTCTTTATCTTTTGTTTGCCTCTAATTCACCTCTAATCTTGCAGTTCATCCCACCACGGTGTTGCATGTCCTTTAAGCCCAGTGACAACATGTCTCACCCTTTTCTCCCCATCGACATCTTCATAATCGAAATATTTGTCCATGGACCTTATCCAATCCAGCAGCTCTTTAGCATCCAAATTGCCTTCATACATTGGGACTTCTATCTTGGCTCTAGCTCCCAATCTAACAACTTCTCTTAGCAAGCATTCTTCGACAACGTGTTCCCCTGCAGCTTCTTTGGCTTCTATATCTTCACTCTCTACATCACTGACGTCCCCAACATCAAGTGCTCTTCTCTGCGTTGCTTCCATCGCTTCCAACCTTGCACAAAGTTCTCGCATCTCTATTTCTACAATGTGATTGGCTAAAGGTGGCTCCCCTCGTCTCCTTGGTGACATTGTGTTGACTGTCTCTTACACACAGAGTACAACTTCGAGTTATTTTTCTCCTTCGCCCGAAATCTACAGGAAAAAATCAGTTTTGATACCAATTGATGCAGACCCCCCCTTCTCTCCTAAGGACTGTGCGACCTCCCGGTCTAGGATCGATCAAGAAATTGAGTCTGATTGACTCTTTGGCCCTCAATAACCTCAAATCCACTTAATAGGCCCTCTTTCCCTTAAAGCGCAAGTTATATGGAACCCGCGGCTTTCTCCTTAATGCTTTTAAGCTTCAGCACATTTAGGCTCTAGCTCTCCTAGTTAATCCCCTCCCTTTATGTGACTGAGGTTGTCACCAGTCACCTAATCGAAAGGCGTGTCATGACTTCGCGTATCGAGCCTTTGCCTGCGAGTCACTCCGACTCTCCCGACTTCCTAAATCCTGACAAAATCCTACCGCATGCTATCCCCTCTATTCCCCTTCACCGATGTCACCCTTTGCTATGACCATGGGCCAATCTTAGATCACTTCGCGATTTCGTGTCTCGTGAGTTCACACTTCACGAATCGTCTCCCTAAACACTCAATGGTCCAGATCTCTTCTCGAACCCATGGCTCAGATCGACTCTTCGCAGTTTCAGGTTTCGTGAGTTCCCAGAACTCTTACCTCTGATTTCCCAAGTTGCAAAGTCCCGACCAAACCAAATCTACAGTCCAAATTCCTCCTTCGATCAATGGTTGTGATATTTTCGCGATTTCTCGTAACTCTTCCTTTGACTTCTTTGAGTCACGAGTCAATGAAATTCTGAGCTCCCACCAAGTGTCCTCCTTGACGATAGACGGTCTCGATGATTTCAGAATGATCAACGATTGTGATCTTCTTGCAATTTCATGTTTCGCAAATTATCACAACTCTGTTCTTTGACCTTTCCAACCTGCGAGTCAGTGAAATGATGATCTCTTGCCACGTGTCCTGTCTTGATGGACGATTCTAATGATTTTGGAATTTCATGACCTTGTTCTTCCTGTGTACGTTCAAAGATTTAATGTTAGTGCACTTTACCTTGATTAGACAGCTATGATCCATTTGCGCTTAGATCAAACGATTGAGATCTTTCCTCCTCTTTACTTTCTCCTCATTGTCTGGAAGTTGATCGGATGGTCTAGATCTTCCCTCTAAACTAAAGCCTTCTTCAGACTTAGAATATTTTCGAAAGGATTTAAAGTCTTTGAACTTTATCCTTCCTGCGAGTCCATTTCTTGGATCTCGTTCGCACTTCTTGGAAAGTGCTACTCCTCCTGAGCTTGATCTCTCCAAAGATTTCGATCTCTTAGGCACTTCTTTCTTTTATGGGAAATTCATCAAACTCAGATCCAAAGGTCCTTGGAAAGAATCCTTTCTCACCCTCCTGGCATTCTTCCACTCTCATTCTTTGACTTCTTTATGGAGTCACTTCGACTCTTCATCGAATTCCAGGTCTGTGCACTCCTTGCAACAGATCTTTACACAAGATTTGAGTTCTTGTGACGAATGTGCACTCCTTGCGGCAATCGCTTTACACTTCCTACAAAGAAAGTATTATGCTATTTCTTATGAGATTTACGAGTCGAAACAGACCCTATCAACACACTCCTTGCAGATTGTGTGCACTCCTTGCACCAGCTCACGAAGAAAATTGATTTAAATTCTTATGCAAGCATTTCAAAGCTACATACACTCGTAGCAAGATTCATTCATTCTTGAAAAGATTAAGACAACAACAGGGAAATTGCAAACACTATGCACACCATACATTGGATCAATTTTCCTCTGTTATCTTCATTCAAAATCAAGAAAATGGTTACAGCTAAAATCAAAGCAACAACTGTTGTTCACAAATTCCTACTTGCTCATATTTCTCGTAACCCCTCTTCTGGGCATACGAAACCTCTCTTTATACAAAATAAAATCAACTAAATTCTATCTAATTGTGGTTACATTGAGACTAGGGTCAATCTCTCAGGTCACACATGCTTAGTTTGTCCACGTGTGTGATCTTTCCTCTTTTGTTTTCTATCAGCTTTGAAATATTATAGTAACGGCCAGTGTTCGAGATTCCAAATTGGTCCTTAGGTGCTGAGTTGTTCTGCTACGTGTACTTGTTGGCGATGCTCCTACATCACTCTATGATTCACGTTGAAGATAAGTTTCCAACCTTTGCAATTCATACTAGGAGGGTGAAACCAACCTCTGCTAGTCATGTTGGAGATATGTCAACAACCTTTGCAAGTAATGTTGAAGACAAGCAACCAGCGACTGCAAGTAATGTTAGGGGCACAAGTCTAGTCCTTGCTAGTCATGCTGGAAAAATGTCACCAACCTATACAAGTCATGTTGGAGAATAGCTATCAAAATCTGGAATTCATGTTGGGAGCATGTCATCGGTCATTGCAAGTCATGTCAGGGGCATTGATATTGTTGATAAACATAGATGAATAGGATGTAATCCCAAGTTCCCTTGTAATATTTGCAAGGGATATCACCTTACTCATATGTGCTTTGGTATTTAGATGGTGCAAATATTGTGGTCCTTTTTTGACAGTTCTTCTAGTTCTAAGTCATATTTGGTTTCTCGGCAACCTATTCAACTAGTGGTTGATGAAGTAGTCACGCTGACGCAATATTCAGTCGATCCCACTCTTATCTTCGAGAGTGACAAGTCTTCTAAAGTGATTGTGTCGATGCAATATTCGACCAATACCACTCTTCTTTTGGGGAGTGATGCGTCTTTAGACTATGTCTTTAACATTTCCATTTCAGTACCTTCTGAACAAGGGGTCATTCCACTCTCTTCGAGTATGCTCCCTTCAAGTCTTAAGATGGTTTCATTTGATTGGAATAATCTTGTTGAGCATATTATTCCTTCTTCTGCAACTTTATAGATAATGGTTAAAGTTAATTCAACAATCATTTAACGATGTATTATAGATGAAGGATCCTCTCAAAATGTTTTATCCTCCATGGTTTGGAAATATTTGGGTTCTCCTAAGGTTATGTCAACTACCAGTGAGTTGTTGGATTTCGACAAAAAACCTAGGGAATGTTTGGGGATTCTTCCTCGATTGCCTATCACATTAGGTGGGAAGATTGTCCAAGTCCTTTAGACTTTAATATTCTTCTTGGGTGTGATTATGTATATTTTATGAATGTTGTGGTGTCTACACTCTTTTATGTGATGCATTTTTCTCACAACGGAAGCATTGCCACTGTTGATAATCTTTCATCTGATAATCAACATCCTAGTTCGACTTTAGCTCATGTTTCTCCTTTGTATGTCCCCTAGTATTCGAGTAAACTCTTTCCTACCATGCATGAATTATGTGGTGTGTTATCCTTGACATTCAATTTCTTCTGACAAGGATCCTTTACAGTCATGTGGGCCTTCACGAGACAAGGTCTCGCTAATTGATCAAGTGTTGTATCAAATGGGGGTGTGGGATTGTTTTTCTTCCCTAGTGGCCCGAGCGATCTTTAATTTCTTCTTGAGTCTGATCTTAATATTTGTAAGACCTCGAGCCTTGGTATTGGTGAGCCCTCGAGTCCTAGTTCATATGATTTCTTGGATGTTGAATTGTCTTCAGATGAGGCTATCCTTGATACTATGATTATGGACTTTCAACTTCTTCCTAAACTAGAAGCTTTACTGGTTGGATACTGAAGAAACCCTTGGCATGATCCTAGAAATGGGTTCTACCTGGAAAAGTACTATCATACGCCACAGGGTTGTGTGGTGCTTTTTACATATTGTACTTTTAGGGTTTTTTTTTTTAAAGTTATGTATTCCATAACACGTGTTATTATCAAAGGTTTCTATATTGGACTTATTAACCTCTGGGTAAGTGTTGTTCATCTTATATTCAGAATTTTTCTGGCCAATACATGTGGGTCTCCCTCATTTTTGTGTTAATTTGTAATACTGCATTACATTCTACTGCTTGCTCTTTTGAGCCTACTGTTGACTTCAACTTGTTGATGTTTAGCCTCTTATGCATTCTCATTAGTTGCTAGCCTTGAAATATTTTTCTTTGCGGCTTGCCACATGTACCCTAGGAGGAAAGATTCCCACATTGTCCATATCCTACACATGCTTCCTTGCATTATGCATAGGTATGTTCATTTCACTTGGAACTAGTTTTCTTTCCCACAACACTCATTTCCTCCTTGTCTACTAGCATTCTTTTATTCTTTTTCCGACTTTCCAATATGAAAAAGATTTAAAAAATCAAATAATAAAATAAGAGCATGAGAATTAGTTTTCTGTACCATTATTGGCAATGGTCGAGTCGCTTCTGAACAAAGCACAAATTTTTTAGTCTAGTATCAACAATTTGGGTTTAGTATGGCTTTAGGAAACTGATCCATTTACATAGAATTTTTACTCCTTCGGTTGGTTATTCTTCTAGTTAGTATGGAGAGTCTGTAGTTTCCTCCTCCATCACAAACTTATGTGAATATTCATTTTTATTTCCTTCTTCCTAAGTCACATATTGTGTCGTGTTCTTGTTCAGAGGAAGTTTTATCTCATGTCAGTCATTCCACAGAATCCCTTGACTTTGCAAGTTGACCTTTCCCTATGTCAAGTACATCTCAGAATTAGAAGTATATTTTTCCTATACCCGTGCTGGTATGGAGGGTCCCCACTGAATTCTTGTTGGCGAGTTAATCTCTTATCGACTAGGACAAATTGCTCTGAGAGTTTGACCTAGAGTTGCACCCTGGGCCTATTTACATCATTGATAGGTAGCCTTGTGCTTAGAAGATGACATTCCATCATTGGTCACTGACTGAGTGTTTTCCCTTCTGTTCAATGAAAAGAACATTATTCACACATTGGGACTCGTGCAGTACCTTGGATTCCATTTTTCCTCATTGGTGGTTTCCTCAACTCTATTGGCAGTCTTCATTATTGTTCATTATTAAGAGGGTCTTCTTCATGTGTTATTTACATCTGGTGCACACAAAGGATGTACTTCATGGTGGTCCTTTCAATTTTTTGTCTGAGTCCTTCCAAATTTTTAGCCTTCTACTACTCTTTGCATTGGATGATGGGGGATGCCTTAATTCCCTCCTTCCAACATATATCTTCCTATTGAATTCAACACATCTTGCTCTAGGAGAGGGATCTAGAGTCCTTATTAGTATGTTGGGGCTTACAGTTATTAGTGGCAGTTTCCCTTACTATTGACGATGGGAATACATCAATGTTCCATGATCGAGAGATTCTACCAGATGTTCAACATCAGAACCTCTATTCACACTTGTTAGATTGTACTAGGTACCTTGACACCCATTATCATTATCGATGGGTTTTCTCGCATTTGTTAACAATATACATCAATGACCGGTAATCAAACGGTGTCTCACTGTGTTCGAATTCAACTCCTCTATTCACACGGTGTAGACTCGTACTAGTACAGCTGATTTGAATACCTAGTGAATGTAGTAGCATCGCCCTCTTTATGTTGCTTCCCGAGTTACGATTGGATAGTACCACTCCTCATATCGGTACTTGTAATGGATCAGTTATCGAGCTCTTTCCTCTAGATATCCTTCACTGATTCTAAGATATAGATCTAATGTGTATCTCTTTTGTGGCTATGATCTCTGATTGACATGGATAGCGTCAATTTCCATCTTTGAAGAATTGAAAATATTGTTGGCCTAATCCCTATCCTATTTACGGACTATTATTCCCCATACATCCTTGAGACCTTCCAAAAAACCTCTTTTTGGAAGATGTACGCACCCTCATAGTTATGGAACTCATGTACATGCGAACCACTAAATAGATAATCATGTACATGTCAAAAAATGATTAAAAATATATATTCATGCTTAATTAAATGTTGATTTTTTTCTTTGGTTAGTTTCCTAACTCTTTTTACCCATACTTAATTGTCTCTAACCAACTAAAGACCGAATAAAAAAAAGAATTTGTTCAAGGATAACTTGGTAATGACAAGTAATAATTCTTTGCACACATTAAGAAAACCTTTGTTTGGTTAATCTCCCAAGTCTGTAAACCCCTATACATCCTTTTTGTTGTTGGTTTGACCTAGAAACCTTTGCTTCCAGCCCTCTTTCCTGATCATCAACTTATCTTGCCAATAGTTTCCCATTATATTCTCTTTAGGCCTATGATAGATCAAAAGTCAATACCATCTTGTATAGCATGAGCAAGGGTGGAGGAACCTAATATCTCTCTTAAATTCAATACCACCTTAACTGTTGAATACAAATATAAACTCTTTCCTTCAAAATATGTTGAATTTGTAATGTTTTGGTTGTAATCTTTTCACATATATTTCGTAGAATACTAGTTGTTGATATTTTACCATTATATTTCATTAGACTAACATGTAGATATTAGTGTAACTACCTATCTATTTAGTCTTGCATATTTAAGGTTCTTGCAAGTTATAGAGGAGTTTTTGGAAAGGATCAAAGAAACCATGACAATCGGGAACAAAATCAATTGTAGGACTCCAGGTGATTCAATATTTCTCTTTCACCCAATAGTTAGTTATTTCTCTTGAAATCAATTGTTATGTCTTTGTGCATGTTCTTGTTGTGAATTTTTTTCTATACGGTTTTTGGTACGCTGCAGTAAAACCCACTACTGAAGGGGATTTTCCCTGAAATCACCCCCCCTTTTCCCCTCTCTCCCTATCTCATTGTTTCCCTCTATCTCTCTCT
>JASDQU010107306.1:135043-145247 GCA_032191745.1 Picea mariana
GGAGAAACCACCTAGAGGAATAGATGAAGAATGAGGAGGTGGTGAGGGAAAGTTTTGGAATCTCTAACCTTGATCTCCAAACTGGTTGACCCATAAACTCTTAACCTTATCAAAATATTCCTCTCTTCTACCTTCTTCACCATTAAGGGGGTTTTCTATGAAAAAACTGAAGGTACATCCATGGGGTCATCCTTATCCCCAGTGGTAGCTAATTTGTATGGATCATTTCCAGTCTTAATCCTTAAGTAGCTTTCATCTCAAACCTAAATGTTGGTTTCGATTTGTAGATGAAACATTTTTCATCTAGCCTCTCGACCAAGCCAACTTGATCTCTTTCATCAATCATCTTAATATCCCTTCCTCCCACATCCAATTCACTATGGAAATCCAAAAGGACAACTATATCCCCTTTTTGGATGTTCTCATCTCTCATCTTCTTGATGACTCCCACTCCCACCAAGTCTATAGGAAGAAATCTTACATAGAGAGATACCTTAATGCTAATTCCCACCATCATCCAGCCCAAAATTCTGTTGTCCTAAAAACCTTGATTACTTGTGCCATCCGCACTTCCACCCCTCAATTCCTAACATGAGGAAAATTCCTGCTTAACCAAATCCCTTTTATCCAATGGCTACTCTCTCCTCCAAGTCAACCAAGCCTTTCGCTTACTCAACAATCCTAAACCAAAAATATCCTCATCCTCCTCCCCTCCTCATGCTCTTCTCTCTCTTCCTTATATCAAGGGTAACATCGATCATATCGTGAAACTTTTGGCTAAGAAGAATATCAAAACCTTGTTCAAACCCTACAAAACCCTGAAAAACCTTTTAGAACTGCTAAAGATGAACCTGACCAGATGCTCGACCTAGGAGTTTACCAAATTCCTTTTTCTTGTGGGAAATCTTACATAGGTCAAAATAGTAGAACCCTTAATGTCATGCTTAAAGAGAATATAACCGATACTACTTACAACCAAATATCAAAATTAGCTATCGTTGAACACTCCTTTAAATCCAAGCACCTTATTTTCTTTGACCATACAAAAATTCTAGCCTCAGCCCCTCATTACTCCTCCCATCTCATTCGTGAAGCCCTTGAAATTGAAAAACATTCTAATAACTTTAACTGTGAAGATGGCTACAAACTTAGCCAATACTGGAAACCAACAATTCATCACCTTGACCATTAGGCTTCCTCTTTTGTTAGTTTAGTTAATTGATCATCTCCATCCCATCCCCTCATTCTCTCCCTTTACTTAGTTTCTTCTCCTCACATATGCTCCCTTTTCTCAATTTCTTTTCCTTCCATCTAAATGTTATCGTCTTTCCATATTTTTTCTTCATCTCTCTGAAATCCTCTTATCTCATTGTTTTCGTCATTTAGACTTACCTCTTTATCTGAATTATTGTTATCTCATTTTAGACATATTATATCTTACATTCTATTAAATTAATCCTTTGACTAAATATGTTATTTTGTATTAAATACATCAAATCCTTTTACTTTAATTTATTCAATTATACTATAAATAAATTAAATCTCAAGCGTAATCATTAAAAAAAAAATTGTTTTCATTATTAATCTAGCCCAATCACTTTTTATTGTTATTCTCTTTCCTTTTCCTTAGTTTATTTCCTTAATTAAAAATCTTATTAAATTCATTTTATATCATTCTCATGACCCTCTATTGAACTACATATTAATACTTTCTCCCTTTCATTATACTTTTTCTCCCAATCTAATGGATTTTTTCATTCGTTCACTTTAATTCCTTATTTTTATTCTTAATTTTCATCTAATCTCAATCTACCATGTTAATTTAGCTTTCATGAATACCTAATCTCAAACGGATAATTCTAATTATTTAATGAATACCTAATCTCAACGACTATTTCTAATATTTTATTCATTTCTATTCGTTACCTTCTCTCTCCCCTCTAACGATTACTTACCAACCTTCTTCTTTATATACAAACCTCAGCCTTCTTTTCCAACATATTAGCTTCTTATGTCCCTAATGATGGGTGGAGTGCCCACTATAAATGTTGGACGTTTCAAAACCCCATACATAGTTCTTATCTAAGAAATTTACTAGGATTATGAATAACTCTGGAAACCTACATACTCAGATCTAAATCTTGTTGAGATGAAGTTTTTTTTTAGGGTGTATCCCTTGTTTTCTTAGGATCCACTGATGTGTTCCTAATTTCTTCTAAATCCACTTTTGTCTCTTCCTAAGGAAGGTCCAATTCAAGAGGATCTTCCTTGGTAATAAATTAATGTTATTCTTTAGCTCCAACCCACCAGGTTGGTTTTTGTTGATGCTTCTTAACTTTCCTTGGTATTTTTGGGCAATTTTCTTCTAAATGCCCAATTTCAAAGCAAGATCTACAATGGAAAGAAACACTTTCATAATATAGTTTTTGGGTCCTCGAGTAGTTCTTAACTTTTAGGATTATTTATGTCAAAAACCCTTTGCTGAAATCCATATCCACACATATATAGTGGTGCTTTGTCTCTTAGTTTTGGTACTTTTGTGGTAATACAAGAGCTTCACCAATGGCTCGAAGAGAGTCATAACCCCAAAAATGAAAAAGGTAAATTTGGA
This sequence comes from Picea mariana, assembly GCA_032191745.1. Lineage (NCBI taxonomy): Eukaryota > Viridiplantae > Streptophyta > Pinopsida > Pinales > Pinaceae > Picea > Picea mariana. The sequence continues at coordinate 137,655 of JASDQU010107306.1, forward strand.
AGTCTAACCCACATAGGAGCCAAGGAAATTAGGGACCCTATTAGAGGGTTGAAGGAAGGAGTACATGGTTTCATACACAATCCAAAACTTCCCCAGAACCAGGGTTCTGAGTTTAAAATCAAATCCCTATCTTCAACAAGATGAAACTCAACAATGAAGAAACCCTTTTCACATGGGTAAATTATAAAAGCCTCTTCTTTTCACCAAGGTTTTCAAGAGTTTAAAATCCATTTGTGCAAATCTACTAAATGAGGCTAAAGTTCGTTGAAACAGAAAACAAACCCATTGGTTTGGTAGAACACTTCCTTAAATGGAGCATATTCCACTATGGGAATAATTATGGTAGGATCCTCTTGAACCAGAGGACAAGGAGAATCGATGAAATTCTTCCTAATATCTTTAAAATAAACTTTAGTCATATTTCCACTTGAAGGACCAGAACCAAATCTACAATGATTGTCCATATTGGCTCCCACAAATTGCCCAAGATGTCCAATATTGGCTTCTGAGTGAGATCTGGGTGAAACAAAGGAGGAGGGTTTTGCAAAAATGGATTTGGCCATTGCCATGCTAGGAAGAGATCCACCAGAGAGGAAAGATCCATTGTGAACCACAACCATTGAGGAAGATGACATGGAAATGGAGCTCAGAGAACACATTGATGAGGAAGTAATAGGAATACATATGTGTTAATGGACATAATAATCACAATTGTGATGATATATAATGGGGATGGAATATGTTAGTAGAAATAGTTATCATCATTATGATCATCTCCACATTTATGAAAGCCTAATGGATGGTGAAGTTGTGCAACTTGTTAATATAGATTATTATTTTTAGATGTAAATGTTTGATCGCATGAAATTAGTTAACTTTACAAATTTTATGATAATTATAATATTGTTAAAAACAATTAAGTGTAATTGTATATTTATTCACTCTTATCGGGAGAAATTAGGTATGAACAATTTCATGACACATTAACATAAGTTTTCATAATTACAATGATTGTAGTTCTTTTTTTTCTAGTTTAACAACAACTTAGAAGAGTTGTTGTGATAATAATACCAAATTTTAATGAATATGTTTTTATTAAGTATATTGTAAGGCATGGGCGCCAAGCCCGAGCACACACACTTCCACCATAGACCAAAACGAAGGAAATATGGAAGGAAGGATGCTTATTGCATTTGAAGAATCAAAGTCTTCATAAATGGGGAGAGTTGGGGTTCCTTGGGCATGCAACATGCCAACGGGTGACTCCACCCATGATGCCTTGCAACATAAGTCAGATGATGAATAGTTTCACAAAGGGTTGAGAGAAATACTTGGGCGCTCCACCAAACAGACAAATCAACTAAGGCACAAGGAGGGAGCACCTAGACAAGTCAGCTTGACTTGGCTAAGAATCACGCTCACCCAGATGATGAGTCGATTGGATGGATGGGGGCGTCAACCAAGAGTTCGGTGGGTTAGCTAGATGACAGAATGCAGATTTCGATGGGTTTGCTAGGCAAGCCACCCGAACACTCCCACATAAGGATTCGTCCCAACTTTGTGAAGTGGCGCGACTTGGTGAACTGATGGGTTGGCTAACCTATGGGCATTGAGATGCAATGCTTGGCATGGATCAACACCTACAAAGGCACAAGGGCACACAACAAAGAGGGCATATTGGAAGAGAGCAAGAGGAGCTCTACAGTTCTGAGGCAAGCTAAGATGAAAAGGGGCGAGCTCCCTCAAGGAGCCAATTCACTCGACATGGGAGCACTTGTGCTTCCTTGAGGAGATTATGTGACAGAGATGGGGACACCTTTTGTTGGGACGATTTTGGGTAAGTCTAGAAACACAGGTCTTTTGGAGGAATTATGTGAGGCAGGACCAAAATCTGTGGAGTCCACGGAAACAAAGGGATGAAAATTCTGTGGTTGAGGGAATGTCTGAGGTGCACCAAAAGATGTTGTGGAGACGGTTGCGACAGAGAGTCTTGGTGATGAATCTATGTATGAGTTTCTTGGTGAGGTGAGGCAAGTCATTTGAATTTGCCCAGTTGTAAACTGATCCAATAGTGCTCATATTGTATCTATTTTGCAATAACAAATACTTAGCCAGGTGTTAGGCAAAGTTTGTATCGCCTGCATTATTTCTGTGTATGTCTTTCGTTTGTTCCATTGTTCTTATCTCGGTTTCTCATGTTCATGGATGTATGATTATATGTGACTAAATGTTAAAAGATTAACAATTGTCTAAGTATAAAAGATTTGCACTAGAATAGGAGTGTGACTTGTTAGTAGCCTATAAAAGAGTATGGGTATGCTCTAGGTTAAGAGGCATAGTTCAAATGAAGTATCCCTAGTGTTTCCAAGTAGACAAGAGAGAAACATCGTGGCGTCGCACACTCTCAAGAGGTGCACAATTGCAATATTTGGCTAGGCACACTATGGGGATGTGACGGATGGTATCAGAGTAGTTTGGTGCTCTTCACCACTCTTACATTCAAAACAATTTTGGTGGGGCACACTTGTTGAGAAGGTAGTTTATTATGAAGTTGGTTCGATGGGAATGTTCATAGATTTGGTGAACTATTCGATGGAGCGAAATGGTTTGTCACAGACTTTGAATCATAATTACAATAGAGGTTTGGTTGATAGTGTGGTGGAATTTTAGTACAGGAAAACACCTTGTATAGACCAAGAGAAAAATTTGTGGTGAAATGAAGCACTTGGATAGGGTGGGTGATCCCAGAACTCATCACAGAACTTGTTGCAGACTTGATCATAGAGACAGTTTGGGTATAGACTCGGTTGGTTTGATGTGTGATGGAATTCAATGTCATAAATGTTGTGCACACCTTTGAGAGACCAGGAGAAAAGTTTGTTGGGTGAACTAAGCACTTGGGAAAGGAAGTTGAACACAAGATTTTTCACACAACTTGTCACAGATCTAACTGAAAAGTGGTCGCAGAAGAAGTTCAGGGTTGCAATAAGGTGAAGCACTTGGATGTGTTGGATGACCTAGGGTGACCTAGAGGATCTCTGTAGTAGGAAGTTGGTTGGGTATGTTTCCATCATGACGTATTGATGTCATGCATCATTGAGAACAAAAGTTGATTTGAGCTAGGTTGTTGGACGAGGTATCTCTTCGCAGAGTTACAACAGTCAATTAACAACAATATGACTTGATAGTCAGGTGGTGGATGCATGGTGCCTTGAAGTGGAAGTAGTCAAGGTGCACATATGGAAATTAATTGGAGATGAGTTTGACTGGTTGCATGCAAATCTTGGGACTTGGATGAAATTTTGAAGTGGATGGATGGACTCAACCTTAGATTGCAGTGAAGGGCTTGCAAGTTTTTGGAACTATGAACGATGATTGAGGAGAGTTCATGCAGAGCTTTGGTTTCTTTGGAAATTGGAGATCTAGGACAATAGACTTTAACCATGGTTGCAACCAAGAATTTCATTGGGAAAGGTACAATTGGTTTTTAGAGTTTTTGAATTTCTTAAGTGTGGTGGTGAAATCTTTGAAAGGAAGTCAGATGACTTGGTGGTTCAAGTGCAATCCATTTTTGTGGTGAGAAATAGAATACTTGAGGGTGAATCAAGTGATGTAGATTGGAAGAAGTCATGTATCAGTTGGGATGCCTTGATGGGAGAATGTGTGGAGATATTGGGGCAACCTTCTCGGATGAGTCTTGTGGTAGACTTAGGTGGATTTGGATGCAGTTGTGCAAGTGGCTTGAGGAATTTTCCTAAATCTTTGATAAGGCACATTAGACAGGCCGTTGTGGTGAAGTAGGCAATGAGGTCTATATGTGTCGAGTTTGAGAGGGTCGATGAGGTGCCTTGGTGCCTTAGCTAGATTCCTTGGATCATGCGATGAATTGATAGTTTTGAGGACAGTTCCAGAGTTTGGAGGCATGTAGGAGGTGCAAGGAAATGCCATTATAGGACATGGATGGAGTCAATATAAAAGTCGAACAAGAATTGTTGACGGTCAACTTGAATGGGAAGAATGAAAACCAAGTGACTTGGGTGGTGTTCACTTGCCTTGGTATGGGACAATGGATGAGGCAAATCACACCTTGGTGACTTGCAGATGATTGTACGATGAATCAGAGAGTCGGTAGGATCGTTGGTTTGAGTTGGCATAAGTATTGGTGGGAACGTGCCTAAGGCATGGAAGATCTTTGAGGTGACTCATTCTACCTGGAGCACTTTAAAAAATTCATTGGGACATTTGAGAAGTGTCAACGTGTTGGCCATACTCATTACATATGTTGAGTTGTGAAGTGGTGACTATTAGAATATAATGGATGTGCCCATTTAACCATAGACAATATCACTATTGTCACCCAACCATAGGCTGAAGTCACCCCCGAGCACCTTAACCTTGACAGAGAATCATTTCAGAAGAAAACCCTAGGCTAGATAGCCAAACAAGATAACGCACCTCTCTCCAAGGATAGCACACCAAACAAGAGTAACAAGAGTTGATCAGAGAGTCCAAACCATAACCAAGAGAGAGTCCAGGCCAAAACTGAAATCTTCTAGCTGCAGCAACTGCAACGGCATCTCTCCTCCAAACTTGAGCACAAACTGTCCAACTGCAGTGCGCACAAGTGTTTCTTCTGCAGTTCTGAGAATGCCCGCCAAAATGAAGATTGGCCTCCTATATTTATACTAAAACTGGAAAACTCCATGGGCCAACTTCTCATTCTGGGTGCCTATTTACTTAGTATATAATATTTCCTTTAGCCAACTTCTTCTCTTGGAGGCTAATAACCTAATACAAATTATGCTCTTGAGTTGACTTGTCTTCTAGGGTTATTAGCCAACTAATTAGGGTTTCTTCTTGCTTCCCAGAATATTCTATTCTCATCAGGTTTACACGTGGAGGTAAATACCTCCCGTGGCTACCATAATATAAACACTCCCTCCTAGCTAGGGAGGTATTTGAAGGTAATGGTCTTGAGCACAATCATACCATTCACCCGGTAGCATCAACATAGTCGTATAGAATATCTCATTATTAGATCATGAGCACCATCATCATTATTAGTGTCATCAGCTGCATCATTTCTTGAAACCATACTCCATCTGAGTAATCAGACATGATGCTGGATAAGTCACTCACTCCACAGAGTGACACAAGAGCCATTCTTCTAATCTAGACATATGTCCTAGAAGAATAAATGTCCTGAACCATTTTTCGTCTGGGAAATCTTTGTCCATTTATCATCCATCTAGTTGATAATCATTTCCAACACTATTGATAGTATTCAAGGCAATCAGAACAATTTCATTCAATAGAACACAACTGTGTCTATCCATAGTAGTACACAACTACAATCCAGTGGTACATTGCCACACCAAGTAGCACATAGATACTTGATCTGTGAAATATAGTCACAATCAGTGGAACACATCCACCACAGTAGTATACATCTACTGTCTAGAGACATACATTCTCCATAACAATCATATCATCAACTTGCATATAAAACATTGTTATGATATAAATTGAATCATCTGGGCCATTCTTCCACTCACATATGTGAGATTTGGAAGAGCATCTAACCTCAGAAGGTAAAACATCAATGATGATCTATCTGGACTATTCTTCTCAAGCAAGGAAGAATAACTATCCCGATTTATGAGCCTGGACCATTCACCTATTTGGGCCATTCCTCCGACACTAAACAAAATGTAACCTAGAGAGAATGAGTCTGCCCTAAGGAATTCTTGTCCCTGATTGTTGAACCTGGACCATTCGCCTATCTGGGCCATTCCTCCGGCACTAAACAAAGTGCAACCTGGAGAGAATGAATCTGCCCTAGGGAATGAATGTCTAGACCATTTCCTAAGGAAATGACTGTTCTGCACCAACCTCCAAAATGGACCATTCTTCGAAACTGCTCACAATTGTGAGCTTCGAAAGAATGACTATCCGATGAGGCAAACCAGTCTTCTTGACCACTACTAAGAGTGACCGTCAAGAAGAGAGACTTTCCTAGACCATTCCCTATGTTAACCATAAGGGGAATCGATGTCTATGGTACATCAACAATCCATCGAACTATTTTCATTACGAAAATGACCATTCGATCTGGACCATTTTCCAAACTGGAAAATGCTTGTTCATCAAAAATATCAAACCACTTTCCGAACTAGAAAGGAAGTGCTCATCCTGGACCATTTTTCGAACTGAAAAATGATTGTCCATAAATCAATAACACATTAGTGCTCCCTCCCAACCTGGGATTCATCTCTTCCTTTTTCAATAAGGAAGTCGTCTCCACGAGCTCTAGATTGAGTACACAAACTCTTTCATCTTGAACAAAGGCTTTACCAAAATGTTTGCTTATTTGCTCATCTTTGGAGATATATATTGGAGAACCACTTATCCTTTCTAGACTTCATCACGGAGAATGTAATGCTTGATCTCAATGTACTTCGATCTTTCTGGAACACTAGTTTTTTGAAGGCTTCATATAGCTCTGATCATCATAGTTGAATTCAACTCTTTTGTTTTCTGCTAGCTCATAACATCGTGGCAAGGGTCAAACTTGGAACATATCCAAGTGGTACTTCTTCTGTCATCATGAGAGATTTGTCATGGATTGGAAATACATCATGCTTGAGTTCTGAGTAACCATTCTGATATAGTATCTTTGTTATAGAAGGTTTTTCACCACGCTTTCGTTATGCATTGGAGGCTCCACACCAAGTTGTTTGAATCCATACAAAAACCTTCTTCCATCTGCATACAAGAGTCTCTTCCTGGTATACCTCAAAGCCTTGAGGTTGTTCTACATACGTTCTTTGTTCAATTATTCTGGAGAATAGTCTTTGCATTCATCTGATGTAAACTCCAAACCATGGATATTATGGTCGATATAATGGCTCATGTAAAGTTATGTCTGGTTTACTTGAACAAACAATCATCATAGTCTTCTCCCTCCATCTGGGAGAACCTTTAGTTTTGGATCTCACAATGCTTTCATTCATAAGTCGTCCATACACTGTTCTTCATCACAAATTTTAGTTCCTCTGCTTGATTGCTTTTAGTGAGTTCATATCAGGCTGGTAGTCTTGTGATTCTTGATACAATGACTGGTTGTTCTGGATTTTATTTGTTTCTTGGAATGTTCATGTTCTTCATCATGTTTCTCTTTAGCTCTTAGTTCCATGGAGTTTTCTATAGATTCCATGCCCTGAAGATTCCANGAAGGCTTCTTCTAAAGTCAAACTGAACATGTATTGCTTTTTCATGGTTGCTACCATGGATATATACTCCATCATATTCAATGGATCATAGTATTAGCTCCCTCCTAATCTTTGCTTCATGTATGAATGCATGCTCTTCTTTTGGAAATATATAATCGGCTCTCTCTATCTAGGAGAGTCCACGCTTTTGTCTGCATCCTTATTGCCTTCTGTAAAGTGTCACACATATTTTTCTAGTTTCCTCTTGATTGCTGACTTCCTTTTGTCTTTATTTATTCTAGGTTTCTTCAAGATTGATTATGATTTCAACTTATCTTGCATATGTTACTTATGTAATAAATTCCACATGAATTGTTACTAA
>JASDQU010107307.1:13038-45276 GCA_032191745.1 Picea mariana
CAATGAGCCAAAGCCAATTTTTATTAGTAAATCTGGTAGATTTGATAAAAAAACCAAGATAGGAGAAACCCTCCTGTAGGTCTGCTGCGTTGATACCAAACAGAGCTTTTATATTTGATAAGAAAGGTTCCTGAGTATTTAATGCAAGAAAGAGAGATTTATGTAGGTTGATAACTAGTCCAAAGGCTGCACAGAATGTACTAATGATGGAATGAATAAGTGACCATTCTTCAAAGCTGGCCTCTGTCAAGATTAGCACATCATCGACGAAAAGAATGTGTAGGATGTGTGTCAGCCCTGAGAAGTTTACTCCAGAAAGTTTGAGCATGGAATAAATAGCTTGTAGATTTCCTCGAAGATGAGATATTGTCTATCTCTACATAGATATGCGCATGTGTACATAAATTTGTTTCAACTCTCTCAATATTTTATTTTATGTAAATGTTCAAAGTATTTTCAATATCTTGAAATTTTGATAAATACCATAAATGTAATGGTAATTTGGTAAAACAAACCCAAATTGACATTCTAGTAATGGACTAGGATTAAAATTTGGTAACCAAGGGGTTATAAAAATCCTTGAGCTTCTGAAATCTAGAGACCCTCCTCAAACCCTAGTGTTAATCAACATGATTATAGAACTGAACAATTCACAATAATTTTTATTTGTCTAGATTGTGTGGATCAATTAGAACAATGGTGATATAAGAGGCCAATACCCATTAAATCTACAAATAACCACATCTTTTTTGTATAACAAATGTAAGTGTGTAACTTCTGGTGTTGTAATATCCACCATTAAGTGTGTAACTTCTTCGAAGGAAAATGGTTTTGTCGTTGTAGGCTCTTTAGCCACTGACTGTCCGGGACTAGTTATGGGGGAATCTTCAACCTTCCATCCTCTTCTAGTATCTAGGCGCTTAAGGCACTTGCAGTAATGGATTGTTCTCTACCTCAATACTCTCCCTGGTTACTGGCTTACACTTCTACTCTCCACCCTTCGAGTTTTAAGGAGACTATTGTCTCGCTAGCGGTTGATTGTTTTTGTTTTTTTCTCTGATGTTGTCTTATCTGTCTGCAGCTGTGTTATGAGTTCTATGAGACGTCCAGACTTTTTCTTGGTTTCCCAGCTGCTCTCAGACGACGAATCTTATGTTTTGGACCCACTTTCATTGAGCAAGTAGCCTTAGTTTTTTCGGTCCTTCTCTTTTTGTCAGGCTCTTCAGTCACTGACTAACCGCTTACGGTTTGGAGTCATACTCCTCTTGGGGACGTTGAAGTCACATTATGGAGATTGTGGACTCGGACTCCACTGACGGGAAGGTCGGGGACCCATGGGACCATCCAGATATCTTAGCTTCGATTGACGAGCTTGTTAGTTCCCATTACCGGAGAACAAACCGCTCTGCTGATCCCAAGACTTTTGCTACTGGCACTCTTCCACTTATTCCTCCCACGCCTCCACAGATTGGTCAGCCTTTCCACTCTGACTCTGGAGGATCAAATCCAAAGTCGATACTTGAGGGAGATCCTCTGTCTCCTAGCCAGAAGGGTAGGAGGATAAATGGGAACTTCCAACTAGTTGGCAGTCATCTAGGTAGACCCTTACACAACAGCTGCACTAAGAAGACGCATAGGGCTTGTAAGACAAAACCAAAACATCCTAAACTAGTGCTTGAGATGGATGTAGGACTCTCTGAAGCCTGCAATCTGGCTCTATGTGCCCTGGTTGGGAGGCTAGCCTACAAGGATAAATGCAAGCAAAGTTTGGAAGACTGGATAACAGCCTCCTGGAAACCTCTTCTAGGATATCTTCCCAAGGTCCACTTTCTCCAACATGGGTGGCTAAACTTCATTTTTAAGACCCCCGAGGATACTGTTCACATTCTGGATAAGTTATGGGCTGTTGGAGGAGGGAGCCTCATGCTCAAGAAATGGAGGATCGACTTCAATCCATCTACTGAATACTTCAGTTGCAGGCATCTCTGGGTCCTTCTTCCAAGACTCCCTTTGCAGCTTTGGAACCAACAATCTCTTGAACTCATTGGAACATCTTTAGGGCGTTTCCTAATTGTGGATTCTCACTCTCTTGCTTCTTCAGACAGAAGAATGGCTAAGGTCTTAGTGGAAATGGACATCCACGCTGGGCTGTCGGAGGTCTTAGAAATAGAATGGAGAGGCCTTCTTATAGCTCAACGCCTAGAGTACCTGGGGATCCCATTCTAGTGCTCGTTTTGTCGCAGAACAGGCCACCTGAGAAGAGATTGTTCAAAATTCCCTCCTACTAAGCCAGAGATAGACCCATCGGAGGAGTTTGGTTTCGACGGCTATGTTACTCAGCCAGATTTGATGGGAGAGGAGACTTTACAACAGAGGAGAGATACGAGCCCTGAACCACCAGATGACTCGCTGGTAAGTAAGCTCAAACTTCATTGTCCCTTGTTTTACAACACTCTCTCTGCTTGGGAAAGACTCTCATTAAACACGTTGGCTACTTCTGTTCTGCATCCTGAGCCATTTGGGCTTGAAACTTTGGAGATTGACCCCTTACTCTCTCCACCATCTTCTCTCAGCCCTCCCCACAGCGTGTTGGCCTCTACAAATCCATCCCCGAAGCCTATTAGGTATGGAACTTTGGAGTTAAACTCCTCCTCACCCTCTCCACCCTCCCTGAACAGCCTTGTCCCCCTTAGCGCCTCCACCAGTTCACAGGTTCTGGATGACCGCATCCCCCCTGTAACCGACGAAGAGCATGATCCCACCTTACTCCCTGGATACTCTGAGCAACCTCTTTTTTCTCGGGATCTGGACCACTTGATTGATTCCTTCACACATGCTGCCACTCTTCCTTTTGACTCCCTTCCCATTCTGATATACCTTGGAAAAACTCTTATCCCACCTTCTACCCACCTTGGAGACATTCCTTCTTCTTTGGGAGTGAGAAAGACATTTGAGACGGATCTCACTTGGTCTAGGGGTCTAGGCTTGGAGCTTTCACCACTTAAAACCCGTAGTGCATGGAAAAAGGCAGTCTCAGAGGCTTCGAGTTCGGCCTCACAAGTTACTGATTTGAATTTAGGGGCACTTAGAGGATTAAAATCCCTTGCCTGGGCCAAGCCATGATCCTACTCTCTCTCAATATTAGAGGGGTAGGAGGAACCCTGAAACTCACCTCCATGCGACGACTTGATCGACTATTATTTTTCTTCAAGAAACACTTGTGGATGTTGCAGCTGCTAGAAATTTTCTTTACTCTCTTCAACCTGATTGGATGGTCTATGCGGCTAGCTCGGTAGGAACCTCGGGTGCACTCCTGGCCGCCTGGGATCCTAACTTTTTTTACTTTTCTCCAGTGCTAAGTCTAGGAGGGATTCTACTCTCGAGTACCTGTTTTGAACTGAAGACTAACCTAACCTTGCTCAATACTTATGGTCCATGTCTCGACCGAAGATCTTTCTGGGAGAGACTTGACCTCTTAGGCCTTATGGCTATAAAAGACCTCATTATAGCGGGAGACCTGAATCTGACGACTAGCACCAAGAAGATTTGGGGAGAAAGGGAAAAGGTGGACCCCCTCTCAGATTTCTTCAAGCAACTCTTCTCTAAAAATGCTTTAGTGGACTTGGAGTCGGCGGAACTGTTGCCTACTTGGTGAAATGGGAGATTGGGTTCATCTAGCATTGCAAAGTGACTTGATAGGTTTTTGGTGGCTGAAGGTTTGATATCTCCTAATTGCAGAATTCGGGCCTGGATAGATCTTCCTTTTCTCTTCGACCATGCCCCCATTTGCCTTCAGATAGGAGAAGGAAGACCAGGGACAAAATATCCCTTTAAGTTTAATCTCGCCTGGCTGAAGGAGATTTCATTTGACCAGATTGTTTGAGCGGTTTGGTCTGACACCTCTCTCGATTCCTGGGGACGCTCAGGGCAATCTGGTGAGGAAACTTAACAAATTAAAAGAAAACTCTATCATCTGGCTTAAAAGGAAAAAAACTTTGGATTCTGCAGAGTTGTGCAGAATTGAATGCCATTTAGAAGAACTACACAGGCTGAAGGCTTAGGACGCCCATCCAGTCGACTTCGATCCTATAGTGCACCGATTAGAGGAAGCCCATAATAAAATTCTCCGCAAGGAAGAGGATAGATGGCATCTGAAAAGCAGAGCGTTATGGCTTACCAGTGGATATAATATTACTCGCTACTTCCATCGATTTGCCAGTCACCGCAGGAATAAAAACTATATGTGGGAAATAGAGGAACAGGATGGGAGGCTTCATCAGAAGATAGAAGACATCAAATAGACGACATTTAATCACTACAATTATTTTTACCAGGAAGCAAATGCTACCAACCTAAATGCTCAGATTGAAACAACTCAACTCTTCCCACAAATGGTTACGGACGAGGAGGCAAGAGCACTGGAAAATCCTTGTACAAAGGAGGAAATTTTAGAAGTGATTAAAGGCTTCACAAAAGAAAAAAGCCCTGGTCCCGATGGGTGGTTGGTGGAACTTTACCTCCATTATTTTGATTTAATGGGACAAGATCTGTTGGAAGTAGTTGAGGATTCGAGAACCAGAGGGATTGTGAAAAAGCAATTAAATAATACGTTTATCGTTATGATCCCTAAAAACAATCATCCTCGACAGTTTACGGACTACCGACCCATTTCGCTTTGTAATCTTTGCTATAAGATTATTACCAAGATCATTGCCAGAAGAATTCACCCCATTCTCTCTCGAGCATTGTCAGAGGAACAACTTGGTTTCTTGAAGGGGAGGCAAATCCCCGATGCTATTGGAACTGCACAGGAGTGCATTCACAGTATTTAGACAAAAAAACTCCAAGCCATCCTCCTAAAACTGGACCTCAAAAAGGCCTTTGATTGTATAAACTGGAATTTTTTACGCCTCATCCTTCTACAGTGTCGTTTTGGGGTCATCACCACTAATTGGGTGATGGGTTGTATCTCCTCATCCACCTTTGTTGTTTTGATCAACGATGAGGCTACCAAAGTCTTCCACTGTGAAAGAGGGCTTCGACAGGGCTGCCCCCTCTCGCCCCTTCTTTTCATCCTGGTCTTGGAGAGCCTTAGTATTTTGTTAAAAAAAAGTCAAGCAAAAGGTAAACTTTCAGAGATTGGAGTTTTGAGATTGACACAAATTCTGCATCTCCTCTTTGTAGATGGCATGATCATCATGACATCTGCAACCTTGTATGAATGGACAAAGATTTACAATCTTCTTAACACTTTCTGCTCTGTTTCAGGTCTGAAGATCAACTACCAGAAGTCAACCTTCTTGGCTTCAGGAGCTCAAGACGAGTTCCTGACGGAACTAAAGATGTTGTTTGTCATTGACATTTGAGATCTAGTGGATGGATTCAACTACCTTGGATTCCATATCAAACCTACAAGCTATATTGCAAGAGACTGGAGATGGTTAATTGAAAAGTTTGAATTTAGAATCCTACACTAGTGTAATAGATGCTTAACTCTGGGTGGAAGATACGTTTTAATCAAGGCTATCTTGGAAAGCCTTCCGATGTACTGGATGGCCCTGGCACACATTCCTCTATCAGTGCTAAAGAAGCTTCGGCAGTTGATTTTCTCCTTCCTTTGGAATGGCAGCAAACAAAACAAAGGCTACCATATTTGTAGGTGGGAGACGATTTCTAAACCAAAAACTCTAGGAGGCTGGGGTTTGAGAAATTTGCAAATATTCTTTAAGGCGCTCTCGACGAACATGCTCTGGAGAATTCTGATGGGTCCATACATTTGGAGCAAAGTTATAAAAGACAAATATATCATCCATCAGTCAGTTCATGCCTAGCTCAGATCAGCTTCGACATTTCCTCTGAGGGGCTCTCAAACTTGGAAACACCTCTTGAAGTCGCTCCCGATCTTACTTCATTGGATAGCGTGGCTACCTGGCTCTGGATCCTCGATTGAGATTGGAAGGGACGCCATCCTTGGTATGGGTAACAGAGCCATGTTATCAACTCAGCTACTGGAGCGCTTACACATAAAAGGTATTTATTATCTGCTTCATTTAAAAATTCCACCTTGTCGCGGATTGATAGGAGAAAATTGGTTATCGAGCTCCTCGCTGGATTTGGACAGTGATCTCGAGGCAGAATGGGCCCGATACAATCAAAACTTTACTAGAGCAGGTATTCGCCTCTAGGAGCGACCGGATTCCCTCATCTGGACGGGAGGGGACAAAACTGGGAAAATCTCGGTAAAAAACGTGTACCATGCAATTGCTGATGTGATCTGGAAAAAACATGATGAGGCTTGGCAAAAATGTCTGTGGAAATGGAATTGCCCCTTGAAAATAAAACTCTTGCCCCTTGGAATAAAATCTTAGTTTGGGATAACCTCCAAAGCCGAGGATGGGCGGCACCTAACTGGTGCATATTGTGCAAGATGGATTGTGAATCTATTCTTCATCTCTTTGTGAATTGCATATTCACTCGAGAAGTTTGGTTAAAAGTCACAAATGCTTTAAATCTATCTAGGAACTGGATCGGAACCTCGATGAATCAATGCTTCAACACCTGGCTCTCCAGTTACCAAAACTATCCTACGCTGCCAGCCTTTCTTTGCTGGAATATTTGGACTGCTAGGAATGTAGCTTTATTTGAAGAAAAGCCCCCCTCGACCCTCCGAGTGGTAAAAAGCATTTTAGCAGCGGTGGACGTTCCAGGCATTCAAGCAAAAGATCCTCCTACTTGCAGAACCACTTTAACTCTTCCAACTGACAGAGTCATTGCCTGATTTGACGAAGTTGCGCAACAAGGAGGAAATCTTTGTGGGGCGAGGGGGAATCCTCTTAAACTCCCACTCATCTATCTGTTGGACCCTCAATTGTGGGCAACACACTAATACGAAGGCATAACTTATGGGGGCGTGGGCATCTCTCATCTTAGCTCAAAGACTGAATATCAATGAGCTGCAGTTACTGGGTGACTCCAAAGTCATTATTGACTAGCTCAACGAAAAAGTTGATCTCCAGGAGGCTGCTCTGGAGTGCTGGAAAGAAAGAATGTTAGAAGCTACCAGGCTCGTTAAGAGTCTCTCCGTCTCTCACATCTACAGAGAAGACAATAGAGACGCGGACACCTTGTCAAAACAAGCGTTTTCCTTGCCCCTTGGTCTTTTAAGATACTCCCAATGGGAGGACGACAACGAGGGTCCTCCAATTATGCTGAATCTTTGAAGCGAAGTCTTCAAGAAAGTAGTTTTTCTGATTCTACTTTTCATAGTTGTAGTTTCTCCTTCAGATCCAAGATAGAAAAACATTGAATGAATGTTAGTTACATTGTGATAAGAAGTTGCCTCATCTTTTGTTTTTGATTAACAAGGCTACCGAATGTAAATTCTTATATCCTTTTGAATATAAAGAAAAATTTTCCCGTGGAAAAAAATCTCCACCATTAACATATCCTATGCATACTCCACTATATAACCATTAAAAATAGAAAAAAAACTTCATCAAATGAAAAAATAAATTTGTTTTTTACAACATTATTAATATATTTCTCAATACCCACAATCATAATACCAAAATAAAAATTGAATCTTTACAAACACTCCCAAAAATATCGTCTAATTATTTAGCCTCAAATACCATAATCAACAATAAAAAAAAAGGTTTACACTACTTTTAACAAAATGTGAGAAATAAAAAATTAAAAACCTCACTCCAACACAATAAATCTAACCCTACTTGTAAGTACCGTGCAACTATCACGATGGAAAACTCTTCGTTACTATTTGTACAACCATTTGGCAAAGTCTTAATAACCGTTAATATTATTAAATATTTTTAACTTTATCTTTGAGTATCCGTTATCCCAAGTCAACTTTTAACGAATGTTTTATATGATCAACCCAACTGGTACCATGCTGCCAAAATTCACTCGCTTTTCAAAAATCAAACGCTCAAGTAAGCGTGTCAAAACATAACAAAACAAAACAAAAAATATTTTTTAAATAATAACATTCATAAACATCATAATAAAAACTCTTTTAAGTGTTCTTAAATATAAATATATGGAAATTTAAGAAATGTGAATATATATTTGTGAATTACCTTTTTAATAAATCCATTAAATAACATTTTTGTTATTTAATAAATTCGTTATAGTTGTTTTAAATTTTTTATTTGATAATAATAATATATATTTATTTGTTTTTATATATTATTATTTTTTGGAAAATTTTGTAAAGGAATTTAAAGGATATTGAATTTACCTAAATATCAATAATATTGATGACAATTAAAATTAATTTTTTCAACTTTGTATATATAATTGGTGGGTAATTTCTCATCTTTCACATCTATAAGTTCTTTGATTTATTAGTTTAACAGTGCTATGCTAAGCCCTGGACTCAAAGTGATAGTAGACCTGCAGGGCTACTTTGAATATACTTTGTGTGGTGTCCTTGACATTCTCATCTCTCTTCTATATTTATCAGAAATAAAATCTACGAGTTTACAAACCCATGAACTACATGCTAAATCTCTCGGACTATGTCAATCCCAGGTCACGTTGATTCTACATAACCACACATTGTTGTACTAAATGTTTAAATTCCACCGGAAATACTCCATCACCAGAGAGCTTCTCTAACTCCCTTTTAATCAATTTTGAATCCCATCAAGTTTAACCGACCATTGGTCCACCGAGAATACACATCCAACTGTACCACATAATTGTGAGTCTAGTCTGGTTTAATCGGCAATCGGGCCACTAGGAATACACGTCCAACTATCCCATGTAATCGTGAGTCCGATTCGGTTTAATTGGCCACCGAGCCACCAAAAAACTAGACCACCAGGGAATATAGAAAACTTATCATTGGCCACCGGTCATCGGACCCCGAAAAACATCACAATGCGCCTTTAAATGTTTACTCTCATTTGGTTTAACCAGACATCGGGCACTGGGAATCCTCCTTGAAACATTCTCACATAATCGTGAGTTTGGTCTGGTTTAACTAGCCACCGGGAACTACTAATCCTCCAAACATCCTCACATAATCATGAGTCTAATCTGGTTTAACCGACCACTGGACACTGGGATATAAAGCCACCAAGAACTTTAAGGCTAGTCTTTTTGAGGAATTTAAGGTTGGTCTGGTTACACTTTGTTTTTTGTCGTCGATCTCTTAATATGAACAACGATCATATCTTCTTCTTATTTGACCTTGCAGATTCCTCCATTTGTACTATGATTTCAACCTTCTGGATCAGTAATCAAACCCACAATTCGTTAGGGTCAATTGTTCACACATAGTCTCCCTTAATCGCCATACTCAATTTCATTTACAGAATCAAGATGCTCACTCAAAGAGCATAAACACATAATATAGAGAGGCATTCACATACAGTTAAGAAATACACTATTTTATTAAAAGACTATGTACATGATTTCTATAAACTTGGAAATCCTTCTACCTCTCTATTGACCTCTCTACTATTCTCGAAGGCTTACAATATATATAGACACACACACACACACACACACACACACACACACACACACACACACACACACACACACACACACACACACACACANATAGAGAGGCATTCACATACAGTTAAGAAATACACTATTTTATTAAAAGACTATGTACATGATTTCTATAAACTTGGAAATCCTTCTACCTCTCTATTGACCTCTCTACTATTCTCGAAGGCTTACAATACACACACACACACACACACACACACACACACACACACACACACACAAGGAAGATAACTTCCTGATCACTTCAGATCCTAAATATCCTCAACTTAGATTTCTAATATCCCCTAAAAATATGCTAACAAGGCAGATTCGATTACACCATATGGAAGAATAAAAACAAATCCATGTTATCTAAAACCTTCTGGAATCTACTTGTAAACTTAGGGAAATACAACTAATTCAACAAAGGAAACCCACTCCCTTGAGGAAAATTTCAAGACCCCCTAAGGCCTGATCAACAACGTTGATTTTGGGAACTATGCTCGTGCATCACAAAGCCTCATTGTACCTATTTTTAATAGTGGGGATAAAAAAAATCCCTCTAATTATATGACCATTATGATTAGCGTCCTTTTAGCCAAGTTATATGGAATTATTTTGGAAAAAAAGATCAACAGATGGCTAAAAATCCATAGAAAAGGAGCTAAAGGGCAGGGCAGATTAAAGATGCCTAGGATCATTGCTGAGGAGTGCCACAATATTAAAACCAATATCCTATGTTGTTTCGTTGACTTTAGAAAATATTTTGACAAAGTGCCCGTGACTAACCTTTGGAATAGATTAAAAGAGATAAAAGTTCCTTTTGAGTTGAGAGTTGGTGCAATAAGGTTGTACATGAACATTATTGCCAAGTTTAGGAACACTTAGGGTTGGTCGAAAGAAATTGATTATAATATAGCCCAGTTAAACAAGGTTGTCCCTTGTCCCCTGCGTTTTTTGGCATATCCATTAACAAGTTAGAGGGTTGTTTAGAATAAGCATGTTGTGTTGACTTGACTCTAGTTGGTATAGTCATCATTCTTCTTCTTTACACCGATGATATTATTCTTATGGCGAGAAGTCCCTGTGATCTTGACAATCAACTGAAAATTCTCAAGGATTCCTGCTTTAAAATGGGAATGATTTTTAACACTGACAAAACAAAGGTTATGATAATTAAATCCAAAAAGATCACTATGTTGATTTCGTGTACGACAATAACAACTCGAGGAAGCGACTTCATACAAATATCTTAGAATTGATCTTCATCGCAAGCTTAACTTGAACTATAGCATTGAGAAAAGGATAAATGGAGGGTGGACAGCGTATTATGGACTTGAAAACAATCGTAAATCAACGAACCTTTGGCTATGGGATAAGAAGAAACTCCTCTCTGAGATTCTCGTCACTCATGTTATTTTACATGGTTGTGAAGTTTGGGGCTACAAGATCTTTAGAGAAACATGGAGAAAGATAGACAAATCCAAAAGTGTTTTATAACTTATAATCTAAAAATCAAAGACAATGCACCCTATCTTATCCTCCTCAAAGAAGCGAACATTTCAACCATTGAGAGCACTATTACGACTAGGTACCTAATATACAAGAACAATATAAACAACACGGAAGGTTAGAGGCTTCCTAAGATTGCTTCAAACCCTAGTCAAAACCACCTCTGGCTCAAGCAGGGTTGACATAAAGATGTCAAGTCTTAGATAATCCATTGGGGAATAGAGGAAGTGGCCACTATGCAGAATAATGATAATATTAAAAATATTATCACATCTAAATTTAAGGTGAAATTGTGGTGCAATAAATAATTAGAAGAGAAAAGAAAATTACGATACTATAAGGAGGTGATCAACCCTAGTCTAGAAGACCAAAAGTATCTCTTTGTTTTGATTAGTGTAAAGAAGAAAATCAACATTGCTAAAATAAGAACAAACTCTCACAAGCTCCATAGTGAAATATGGTGTTGGACAATTCCTAAAATGTCGCGGGACAAAAGAATTTGTCATCTTTGTGACACTAAGAGGGTTGAAGATGAAGACACTTTCTCTTAGAATGTTCCAATACCGACCTTACTAACCTTCCTAACCTTTTAACTCATCAAAATTAACTATGTTGATTTAGTAACACTTCTCTTAAAGTTTTTCAGCATAAGAATAATAATTTTAAAGAAAACCAAGTAATTTCTTACCTTTCTTAAGGTCCAATAAACCAAATTTCATCTCAATATAGGTTAACCACCACTATCATTATAGTTAATATGTCAAAAAAATTGTTTTTACTTTTTATTTAGATTTAATCAATATTATTCTTTTGATCGATTAATAATTTTATAACATTTAAGTATAATTTTTCTTTCAAAAATAAAATAAAATATATTTATAATTAAAAAATAAAAATAATTAATTTAATTTAAATTTATATATTATTTTATTTAAAATAGCGATTTCAAAATTTAAAATAAGATTACTACACAACTTTAATAATATGATAATTTAGTAAAAAGGATAACTATAAGTTATTATAGATAATTTGAAAAACAAAACTACAAAAGTAAGATAGAATATTACTTTTTAAAAACCTAAAAAGCAAGATACAATATCAAATAAAAAAAACCTAAAAAGCAAGATACAATATTATTAGAACTTCCAATGTTAAGGGGCTTAATATATTTTCTATGTCTTAATGAGGCTTGGCCTTTTAAAATGGTGAGTTGGAGAGTAGGAAATATGGAATCTTGTTTTATGGAGTGGGCATTAAGATTTGTTTATGTAATCATGTATGAAAATTAATATATTTATGTTTTTTTTAAATAATATTTTCCATTTATAATTATGATATGTTTTAGGATACACAAATTTATATAAAATGTGATTTTTTTTAAATAATTTTTAATTTATTTATATAAAATTTATTTTAAAAATGTATATTTTATTTTTTAATAACTATTTTATCTTTTTAAATATAAATAATCAAACTATATTTTATAGAATAAGTACATTTTACTTGTAATTTCTTAACTAAATACCCTTAGCCATAGTTTTTAGTAAACTTTTTTGAAGGCATTACATATAATATTGTAAATTAACTAGAGTCCAATATTTATGGAATAACTAAATACCCTTAGCCATAGTTTTTAGTAAACTTTTTTGAAGGCATTACATATAATATTGTAAGTTAACTAGAGTCCAATATTTATGGAATGAGAGTTATTTTTGTTGGTGAAAAAATATTAAAATTTAGTTTTCAAATGGTAAAGAATCCAATCTTTGTGGAATGAAGAATTATTTGTGAAATGAAGAAATATTTTTTGTTAAGCGAAAATATATTATAATTTAATTGTTAATAAGTAAAAAAAAGATAATTATTAATAATTTTTACTTATAATTATTATTATCTATTTAAAATGATTTAGTAATAATTAGTAAGAGGTAAATTTCCATTGTTGTTAAACACTTTCCATACACTCCAAAAACACTCAATTTTAAATCTTATTCTAAAATCTAAAACCTCCACCAAAAAAACAAACTTAATTATCATAAAAATAAAATTAAAAACATTTATTTATTTTTCCATTAAATTATCAAAATTTTTTAGATTATTACAATCTGCGGGCTTACCGCCTAATCAAAACTGCTTACTACTTAAACATGTTTCTGACTCTGGAGAAATTATAATATAGGTAACCGGCTATCCAACAAACATCCAATTTTATTCTTTGAAATTCTTTTGTTTGCCCGTCTCTAAAATCCTCTATTAATTCAAACAACGTTAGTGGTTTCTCTCAACATGTATTGCACACAGAAATATATGTAATTCTAATCTACTATCTATAACCTTTAAGGTGCACTCGGTAGTATTTCTCAAGGGGAATTCCAGTGGGTCTGTCTCCATTCTTCTTTTCTCTAACAGCAGAAGATATCATTCTCCAACCATTTATACAAATAGATGGAATTACCTCATATGGGTTAAGCTCATATCCATGCTCCTGCAACCCCAGTTGGCATTAATTGATTGATCTTCCATAAAGACTTATATATAAACTATATTTTTCCGTAGGCCTTTAGTTTGTCTCAGATCTGCCGGTTGTCATGGCGCCTTCAAGGAGAGCGAGCAAGAAGAGGAAAAGAGAGAAGAACACGGAGGCAGAGGGCGTTGCAGAAGCTTCTGTGGATGAGTCAGATTGGTGGCATGAACTGTCCCAGAGGCTCTTTACTACAGGTTCCATAGTAGCCATAAATTTATGTGTTCACGAAGCATTGTGTATTGTTTGATTTCTCTGTGGAATATTGTTAGGCTTTATACGTAGTGATACATGAGTTTCTCATATTTAAGACAATTTATCTTGGTTGGTTGTTGTTGGTCATCTTGTTTAATTGAAAAACAAGCTGATAGTTTCATAGAGAGGTCTGCTGTGATGATTTGAGGTCTTTCCACCGCATAAGGGACGGATGGAATTCATGTTTTTTTTAATCAGTAATGAGAGGGGGGGGTGCTTGATGGGTTTATGCAACTTAAATCTGGCCAAGCTTTCCCATGGAAGTACTCGTGTAATAGAATGCCGATTTCTCTTACTGCCGAATAGGTGAATTTCATGTGGGTCAATGTAGTGATAAACATCCAGCGTACAAATTACCCCTGTATTTCAAATCCCTGATTTAGTGTTTGTTCAAGATTTTTCCCAAACTTTAACGATGAATATAAGTATTTGTGGTACAAGAAGTGTGGTGATCAGAGCACATGAGTCATGTTGTGCAATTTGGGTATATATTCTAGTTGTCGAAGTTTCGAATTCATCTGGGACTGAGACCTGTGTCAAGGTTCGTTTGATGGGCTTATACAGCTCAAATGTGGTGAAGACTCCACATGAAAATACATGTGTAATAGAATGCTGTCTTTCCTTATTGCTGAATAATTGATCTTCATGTAGGTCAGGGTAGTGATAAACATCCAGCTTACAAATTGCCCTTGTTTTCAAATCCCCGATTTAGTTTTTGTTCTAAATTTCTCCCAAACTTTCATAATTAATATATGTTTTGTGGTGGAAGAAGTGTGGCGATCAAAGCTCATGAGTCATGTTGTATATGTTTGGTATTTGGGTCTACATTCTAGTTGCCGAATTTTCAATTATGAGTTTCAAATACTGAGACCTGTGGTTGATGGCCTTATGCAACTGAAATGTGGTTAAGCCTCCCCATGAAAATACATGTGTAGTAGAATGATAGCTTTCCTCATTGCTGAATAGGTGTTTGTTATGTGGGTCAATGTAGTGATAAGTATCCAGCTTACAAATTGCTTTGGTATTTCAAATGCCTGATTTCGTTTTCGTTCAAGATTTCTCCCAAACTTTAACAATGAATATATGTATTTGTGGTTGTAGAAATTTGGTGATCTGAGCTCAAGTTTCAATTTCTTCTGGGACTGAAACCTGTGTCAAGGTTTATTCTAGAATCTAGCTATTCTTTTAAAGTTAAGTTTGGTGAACCATAATCGGGACTCTGCAAGAACCAAACCAGTCACCCATCTCTTGCTGATAGAGACAACTGTGAATGCATTTCTGAAGATATTCTGAAATTACCAAAGATTCAAATACTTGGACCTGAATGTTAAGGAAATTAATTTTCAAGGAACCCTGATTAGGGACAGACGTCCTCCATTATACAGTGTGGAAGAGTGGAAATGCAACAGGAGTAATGTAGTAAGAAGATAAGATGTTAATGAGTTAGAACAGCAGGTGGTTTACCAAAAGACAATCTGTGCCCTTGCAGGTAATAGAATGCTTTAGTATCAAGTTGCTATGGTGGCAATTACATATCTTTTCTGTGAGCATTTTGATATTTTTCTTCATCCTAAAGATGCGATTCAATCTTCCTCAGAATTCAGAGCAACCTATCCAAACATCCAATTGTTTATAACTGTTATCTAGATCTTATTAATCAAGTAGTTTGATCTGCAGTGGTGACATTGTTAGAGAGTTGCACCTTGTCCTGCTACGTTATTTATTCCTTATATAAAATGGGCATTTCTCATAAAAACATCAATAACATCCTAATCGTCTGTATTTCTTAATCATCATTGGACAACGGTCTTCAACAGCCAATCAGGGTTAGATATTATCTCATTGTTCTTGATCCTGTTAGGGATGTGGTCTCTTCATGTATGAGTTTATGCTGGATTGAACAACAACTCTCAGCAGTACTGCCAGTTGATTTCTGGATATGTTGTATCTGATTCCAATTTGTCCTATAGAATTTGCATCAAGAATTTCTTCCACTGCTTTATAACATTATGGTATTGAAGATAATCATGCAATCATGGGCTTTTGAATGATATTCAATCATTTGGTTTCCAGATAATGATGACCATATAACATCATAATATTGAAGATCATTGCACAATGCTTGTACGTGGAGGCATATCAATCATTTAGGTTTGCAGAAATTTATTGTTGATCTGTTGATTGTTTTGTTGATTTTAATGTTAGCTTATAAGTCTCCTCCCACAAGGCAATATGCCCTTAATTATAGTGATGCAGGAGCATCCATGTAATGTACCTCCTGAGCAATGTAGCCACCAATGTTTATAAAGAATATCAAGAAGCTCGCCATTCTCTATGATCCATATGATCCATTTTTCATGGAGGCTTAGTTCCATAGATGCGTCTCCTTAACAATTCAGGTACCATTTTTTGCATAGAACAACCCGATCATTTCCATCGGATAGAGGCTTTTTCTTTTCTCAAGAATTTCCTCTATTTAAGACGCCTCTTAAGAAACAATGTATCTCTGGAGTCTGTATATACCTATATGCAAAATTGCTCCTTGAAACTCATACTGTATGCAATGTTTGAAGAAGTTGTTTACTGTCTAACCCTCCCTGCACCCTAAAGGAAACGACTTAGGAAAGATCTTTTGCTACAATAGTAGATGGATATATATCTTGTAGTTGGCCTCAAGTTTGGCATATGAGAATGCCTTCATATGTTCTACATTTGGAGTTGGTTTTAAGGTTGCATGCTATATCGCTGAGCATGTTATATTAAACATCTATCTAGAATATTGCCTTTGGTACATGCGGTTGTCATTAGGAAGGGGATTTTCTCCATTATGCCTGTAAGTCTTGAACACATTATTGTGCTCAGGAGTATTTATCGAATGCAGGAAAAGTGACTTATGTCATGGTATTTAGTTACTACGAACTAATATGCAACTTATATTACAATATTCATATTCTCTGTGGTATCTTTTTGTTTCCTATATAGCAGATTCATTTTAATGAGAAAGGGCACGTCATCGTCTTTCAAAATGGCTCTCCTATGCAACTAAAGACAAGGGACCAATTACCAGTATGTGTATGGAACATTCATTTCAAGCAAGAATCAATTGTTCATTCAACAGAAAGGATGAAATATCAGAACCATAGTTGAAAAAGCCTCCGAAAAATCGCGATTTTTTCCAGGTGACGAAAAATCGGTTGGAAAAAATCGCGATTTTTTAAAAGTCGAATAAGTCGCGACTTATTCATAAAAGTCACGATTTTTTCTTAAAAGTCGTGCCATTTAGTGGAAATCATGGGGATAAAGTAGATTTTTTGAGCTTTTTTTTGTCATTTGTGTTTGTCGCTGATGGAGAAGGAAGGAGAAGGGCTTGACTAGGTCGAGTAGGTACTAGACCCCACCAACATGCAAGATTAATTTCTTTTTAAAGGGTTTGACCAAAAACGCTGGCAATTAATGGTAATGTTGACATTTCCTCTATCTTTCCTTTTTATCCTTTTACTTAAATTTTTAACATTACCAGTAATTGTTTCAGGATGTTTGAGAGTGGTTCCAACCTCATTGGACTTGATATGGAGAAAGTAGAATTTCCTATCCCATTCAAAATCCAACAGACTTAACAGTTTTCAGGATTTCAGTATTGGTAGGATTGCAACGTTTTCATTGGATTCTATCACGTATGAGGGTATGGGATTGGTATTTAATCAAGAGTACCAATCCCTTTATGTACCTTGATGTTGGTGGTATTGATTGTTGAACTCTTTTGACATGGCCTTAGCAAAAATGTACCTTTCACTCAAACCAAAATCATTGATTAGGCATGTTAATCTTTTTCTACCATATTATAAGGCTTCGATTAGGTAGTTTCATCAAAATTGGGAGGTGTTCACTGATGTCTCTAGAGGATCAAGGTAGAGGCAAAGTGTGATACTAATGATAAGGATCCGAATATAAGYGATGGTGGAACATTGCTTGTCATTTATGTTTGTCATTTAAATGTTCTTGCTCATTTATTCATAATGCTTTCTTTCAAAGTTTCAATAATTTTTTGGAATCATAGTTTGGAATTTTTAAAATATAATTTTGTCATTAAAATTTAAATATTTTATGTAATTTTTAGTAAACCAAGTCATTGAAATCAGATCGGTCCGAGTCAATTTGAGTTTGATTCCGAGTTGGAGTTGACCATCGACCGATTCCGATGCAGAGTCCGAGTTTTAAAACATTCCATTGTACATCTACCTCATGATGATTAGATACATTTATATATGTGATGTCATTTTGTATTGGTTCTCCACTTTTGAGTCCTTGATTGGACAACTATTAGGGTTCAAGATTTGGTATCGACTTTGATGTATCATTTTTTATTTGGCATACACTACATCCTATATATCAGTGCTTTCTCCATATTTATGTGCCAATGAGTTTATTTGATGTTGTTTTTGCTTTATATGTTTAAAATTTCGAAAAAAATGAATATATTTTGTATTTTTTAATGTTTGTCGTGGTTTTCCGATCTTTTGCCGATTTTTTCTGAAACAATGCTTTCCTGACCCTCGTTGACTTTTTGCCGATGCCGACTTTTTCAACAATGATTAGAACCACATATCTTTTCTAATTTCCAGTTATGTAACAATATTACATCAGGCAGTCGATGGGGGAGATTGTATGTTTGTCAAAATCCCATTGCATCACTAAAACTGAACTTTAGAATTAAGAAACTTGTTCTTCTTTTTTGCATGTTATATTGGGTGGGCAGTGTTACCACACAATGTGTCACCCAAAAATGTAAAGTCCTACAGACCTAGGTGAAGACATGTGGAATTAAGAGGTTGGCCACTGTCACCTCACCAACACTCTTCTGCACTTTAGAAAAAGGATGGACTTAAGTCAAGGTGGGATTCTGTATGGGTTACTAGGCTCACTTCGTGTAGTATGGAATGGAAGTAAAGAGAGCTTAGCAACATGAAACAAAGGAGAAACATAAAAGATTAAAATGTTTTGAGGGTGATGGATGAAAGGAGATCTAGTGCCTTATTGCTTGGGCTATGGAGGTCATGTATGCAATCTAAGAGGGATATTCTAATAAAATATAAGCGGCTATAGGCAACCAAATTGATGTGTTTTATAACATCCCTAACTTGGCCATACAAATATTACAAGAAAAGAAGTGAAGGGACTCACTTAGGGGAGCTCCACAGCCAAACTAGTCTAGAAGCGCTTGAGATTTTACTCACAATGGATGTATAGGGATTTAAACTCCTCCTCTTTGAGACAAGGCATAAGCTTTTACCCACAATGGATGCATAGGGCTTTAACTCCTCCTCTTTGAGACAAGCTACTTCTAGATTTAGCTTTGACAATCTAAACCTGCGTACAACATTTACTAATGGCGTGCCTAGAACATTTGCCTCACATAATAAATTGTACAAATAGAATTACCATAACTTAGACAATAAGTACCTTCATTCCAATGCTTGGAGCTAGCTTGCTCACAAGTTCTTCCATTGATCAACTCCCCAATTGCAAATGGAGAGAGAAAACCCTTATATAGGTTTTAGCTCTAACTCCTCATACAATAAACAATGAATTGTTTTCTTAGATCCATTAGTTCTCCAAGGGAAAATGATAAAATAATCATCTCGAACCTCCCCAACAAATTTCTTACTCAAAATAGACAAGAGTTTGTTGAGATCCACTTTTTCCTCTAGGAGGTTACGATAAAATATTCTAGGAAACAATTTTCAATGAAGCTCTTATCTAACTAACTCCAATAGACAAGTCAACAATGAATAAAATAGGAGTTAGTTAGAACAACTTTCTAAAGATAGAGCCGAGAGATGAGGGTGCTTCCTTGGTTCTAGAAGTGCCCCGGGTGTGAGATAGGCATGCATGAAGTGAAATGACCTCAATAAATGATCATGGGATGTGTACATGTGATCTCCTCCATTCAAGCCATGAACGAATGTGCAAGTAACCAACCTCATCCACACGTGTGGCTAGTAGACAAGGTCGCTTCATGAGAGGAGATGTAGAATGAGTCAATAGATGTTCAAGTGGCATGTGTGGATGATCCCAAGGTAGATGAAGTGGTGGAGGACCAAATAGATACAAGAATAAAGTGGACGCCCTCATGGATAAGTGTGCTAGGCGACCTCATCCAAATGCATGATTATGTGTGCCATCCAACTAATCAAGTGGACATCTCCAACAAAATGGCTTGGAAACATTTGCATGGCGTCCTCAAGTCCTCATCAATATAATAGATGGCTGAAATCGTGGAGCGCTCAAGTGAAATGGACCATAAAGGCTCAAACTCCAACTTAGATGGCCAACTCCAATGAATATACAACAAGAATGCTCCAAGTTGGCACATGTGGCTCCAAGTCATCCATAGACCAAGGTAGGTGTAGTGGATCTCATGATAAGAGGTTGACAATCATCAAATAGACACCATAGATTAAGTGCCAAGTTATCAAAAGGGCCTCATCATCTATCCAATGAAAAAATGCCTCGATCCATGAGAAATGCCTCCACATGTGTGCAAGCAATGGAGCGCTCCAATGAAGTGGGGTGTCTAGTGCATCTTCAACTTCAAAATAGAATAAGGAATCCGAACGATCAAGTGTTGGAGTCAAGTGTGCAAGAAGGAGTGGGTTGACCCCTCCATCCATGCCATAGATGCTTGAAGAACCATGAGGAAGTGGAGCGCTCCTCAAAATGAATCTCATAGAATGTGACCTCAAGACCTCAATAAACACCATAAAGTCCAAGGTGATCTCACTAGGTGTGCCATGTCATCCATCCTCCTCCAATATGTTAAAAACCCATGAATATTGTTCCAAGGTGTTGGAAATCCATCATGAAGCAGGGCGCTCAACCAAAACAAGTGTCTATCCTATAAAACATCATCATAAGACCATGATAGACGCTTGATACTCTAGGGCACCCTTACCAAGAAGTGTGATATCATCTACCACCATGACCATGTTGAAAACCCCTTGTATGTTGAGCCAAATGTTGGAAATCCAAGGAAGAGTGGAGCGCTCCCAAAAATCAAGTGCCTATCCTATCAAATATGGCCAAAGGAACATAATAGGCTCAAAATATCCTAGGGTGATCCATCAACCATGCCAAGATGTTGCCTTGAAACCCTTAGTGCCGAGAAATATGCCAAGGAGGTGAGTGCTCCACTAAATTAGTTATCTATATGATTAGATGTCACTATAGAAGCATAATAGACACCAAATTTTCTTTGGCTCTCAATCACAAGAGTCTAGTAGCATATGACCATCAAAATCCTCATCAAACCCCCAGGTTGCTCCAAAGTAAGCCAAGGAGATGAGCGCTCTAGGAGAACAAGTGTTTGTTGTGTTTAATATCATCATGAATCGATGTGCGAAACCTCGGGGTGCCCTCACGTAGAGTGTATGATGCCATCAATCATGACAATACTGCTGAAACCCTAGGTGCTCCACCAAAACAACAAGTGATATGCAAGGAGTCCCAAAGGGGAGTGCTCTACAAAATCCACTGTCTACCATGTCAAGGATCATCATAGGAGCTCAATAGACATGTCATAAGTCAGGGTGCTCTCCTACAAGCATCAAATACCATTCATCTAGTAGTAAGAAGGTGAGCGTTCCATAGAATTTATTGTCTATTTCATTAAGCACCATCATAAGAGTGAATAGACATGTAAAATACTAAAGCACTCCATAGAATCATAACTCACCATACCAATAATACAAGGAGCAACACCATGAAGCAATGATCTAGCACCCATCATCTAACAAGCTGAATCAAGGCATGAAGATAATCAACACCCATGAGCATCATCATCATCCATCGACCAAGGCAATCAACATCTCATGCAATATCATGAAGGATTACCAACCATGAGCATGTTCTCATCAACCAAGGAATATACCATCCATCACATGTGACAAATGAAGAAAACAATATGAATGAAGACACTCAACCACCTGGTCCATCATGGCGAGTCACTGTCCTCACCCATCCTCAAGCAATATCATTGGAGATCACTCATCCAAGAAGGACTATTCTCAAGCAAAAATAAGAGTGTGTATCTGTAGTCCCTCAGTATCCCTGCAAGTTACCCCTGAAAATATGTCATGTGATAAAGAATCACACAATTACCAGTTGTGAATATGAGGGGTAACAAGCAGTGAATTGTTTGTGAATGCCTGTAGTCCCATACCACACAAATTACGTTTAGGGTCTGATATCATCCATCAAAAACTAACAAAGAGCATAAGACTGGAACTGAAGTATGCTTCTCAATATTCAAAGTAATGCAAAGAAAATAAAAGAAAAATATAGGTAAAAACAAGTCAAAGATTGTAAAATTCATTGTGGAAATCTTTTGTTTGTTTGTGGTATTTCCTGTAACTGCATACCTCTTCCTAGTTCTACTGCATCCTAATATATAATCAACTGTGCAAACACCCTTTACTAATGAAAATCCATGAATGTTAATGAAATTTATGCCATAACTCAATACACTAAAGCAACATTGAAACTATAAAAGGCCCAATTGAAAGTTTAGGGTCCTTAACAGGTTTCAGAAACCATAGAATCTCTGGAAAAACCTATGCTGGTAATAATTTGATGAGAACAGCAATGTTCTGTGTGCACATCCATTGCATTTTAAAGTGTCGACTGACGTTAAGTTTGAGTTTTTATAACAGAAAAGGTTTTTTGTCAAAATATGTGAGCTTTCACCAAAAGTGGTCAGAGACACTTTGAACTAGAAATCAATCCAAAGATAGTGGGGATTTCAGTGTTGTTGGAAAACTACCAAAGTGGGTCTTAAATTATCCAAACAATCTACAATTTGTATCCGTGTTGAAAAATCTCCGTTTTCATTGGATTTTTTCCAAGTTTTTTAGGTGGCCAAGTTTTCCAAGTTTTTCAGGTCCGAGTTTATGCATGCCAAGTTTGGCCAATTCTTTCCTGATTTTGCTGATTTCCTGAGTTGATGACCCCTCCAATTTTTTTGCCAATGCCAAGTTTTGCAACACTGATTTGTACAGCTGGCCGTCATTGCACTGTTGTTATCTCCAAGCATTCAGCCATATTTTTTTATGCTGTATAGTTTGCATTTTTTCTGTTTAACACTCTCCTCTCTATCAACAAGCAATTTACGTCTCACTAGTTCTATATAATTCTTCTGCATCTTTTTCATAAAAATAGGTCATACCTTAAATTATCTTGTATTTTTTTAATGCAGGTTCCTGCTCTCTTTTTCTTATCCATGCCTCTTTTCTCCATGATTCCTTCTCTTCATTACTGAAGTCTGATAGTTTAGATGGATCAATAATTAAATATCCAGAAACATGGGCCTTTTCATTGATTTTAACTTTGTTTTCTTGGAATATTTGTGAACAACTGGTATGGTTTTATATGCAAAAGAATTTGTATTTCAATTTTTTTTTTTGAATATGGCTCAAAATTTCTACCATAAGTCACTTGGGACTTTGATTGGTTGCCTTCATGAAGCTCTTAACATGCAGTTATTGAGCTAAATATTGTTCTTAGGGGCTGCTTGAATTTAAATGGAAATAATTGAGGACATGCGATTTGAACATCATGGCTGATTCTTTAAGATAGGAATTTTCTTTCCATTCTGATATTACCTGGCCCATTGCATTTACATTTTGTCACGGTCTCTCATTTTGTGAGATTTCACTCCTAACTTGTGATGCTTAGAGATTCCCTTGCCCAAAGGCTACTAGAAGAACCTATTTTTGGGACCTAAAATAACGCTGTGGCTTTGAACATAGCTTATGAACCCTGATTGTTAATGCCTCTTCTTATTGCTGAAAATAAAGCCCTGCTATATATTATATTATCTTTCTCAATCTTCTATGGGAGTCCTTTGATTCAGGACACAGACTTTAATACTGATGTGTCTTACTTTCATTAGGGAGTTGTGGTATTTATGTGTCTATTGGTTCGCCCCCTAGATCAAGCTTTGAAATGAATCTTGTTTTTTGAAATACAACAATGTTTGTGTTAATGGCACCCTTAATTGTTAAACATCGTTTCTGTGCTTTTAGCTCTTATTGTCTAAATCTATATTTTCTTGTTTCAATCCTCTACACCAGTACTATAGACTCTAGAGTTATCCACTGAAGCAATCTGTTTTTGGTTTGTTCCTAGTACAAGTTTTTGGGTTGTTAGGCGAGAAATGGAAAACAAAGTAAAAATATTATTGTTCACAGACAACCAAAAGCAGTCACTGGGAATGGTAATTAGAATATGTATACGGAAATTCTGCTTGTTTTTGTAGTGCCAGAGGAAGGATATTTTGCATTGCGGAATGAAAATTTACAATGAAGCTTTTGCAAGTGATACCTCCTTTTCAGATGAAGTTGGAACTCGGGATGGCAAGGTTGGCTAACTAAATTCAAAAACTCCTTGCAAGAGTCTCTTTGATCAAGAATATGTTATTGCTACCAATGACAAGATCAATTTGCCTTGAGCTTTTCTATTCTGAAGAACATTGTTCTAAGTTGTTTTCCTTAAGATGTTTTAGTTACATGTGCTTCTTTTGAATTGATTGTGTTCGCATGCACTTGTACAGTAAGTGGAGGCGTAATACTATAACAATTCAGTTGGATTGTAAAATAAAAGCAATTAGTTTGTATAGACCTTGATATCTTGTTTCCCGAGTATATTAAAGTCTAATATGTTTTGATCTCATGTAAAACAAGGGTGTGTTATTGCCTTTATTCGTTCTTTGATACTCTTACTTTTTTGCGAGTAGGATTTAGTATGGTATATGTAGATCATGTCTATAAGAGATGGAAAGAGGCTGATAGTTGGTTCCCAATGCAGGAGAAATGCATACAGATAATGAAGATGAGAAGTTCAAATCATTTTTCAGCGTCTCAAGGAAGACATTTGACTACATCTGCTCCCTGGTAAAACCAGACTTGTCATCAAGGCCTTTGTCCATTATCATAACTGTAGAAGGCAGGGTACTAACAGTTGACAAACAAGTTGCTATTGCTTTAAGAAGGTTGGCTTCAGGTGAGTCTCAACATAATGTAGGAGAATCATTCGATGTAGGGCAATCAATAGTTTCCCAGGTGACATGGAAGTTTGTGGAGGCTATCGAAGAACGAGGCATGCATCACTTGAAGTGGCCTGATGCAAATGAAATGAAGGAAATTAAGTCCAAATTTGAAATGATTCAAGGGTTGCCCAACTGTTGTGGAGCCATTGATACTACCCACATTGTTATGAGGTTGCCTTCAGTAGAAGCTTCAAATATCTGGCATGACTCCGAAGAAAATTACAGTATGATCTTGCAAGCAATCGTGGACCCTGAAATGAGGTTTCGTGATATTTTAACTGGTTGGCCTGGTAGCATTAATGATCATTGTATACTGAAAAATTCAGGGATTTTCAGACAATGTGAATGTGGTCAGAAGCTGAATGGCTCAGTGAAGGAGTTGGAAGATGGCGTTCAAATTAGAGAATACATAGTCGGTGACACGGGTTATCCCCTGTTACCTTGGCTTCTGACTCCTTATCATGATAAAGATCTTTTTCCTTCCAGGATTGAATTCAATGCAAAGCACCATGGCACAAGACTGGTTGTAGAACGGGCACTGGCACGGTTGAAAGGAACATGGAGAATTATCGATGGAGTGATGTGGCGACCAGACAAACACAAATTGCCTCGAATAATCCTTGTGTGCTGTATGTTGCATAACATCATCATTGATCGAGGTGACAACTTGTATGGCGATGTTCCCTTATCTCATCATCATGATTCGGGTTATAAGCAACAACTCTGTCAATTTGCCGATGCAAAAGCTGAAACCCTAAGAGAACAACTATCCAATTACTTATCACAGAAAGCCATATGAATGATCTTAATGAATCACATGTTTGCTTTCTGCTAACTTTGTTGTTTTCCATATTCATGGAGTATACTCTCTTTCCGCGGGTTTCAAGTTTTAATCC
The DNA here is from genome assembly GCA_032191745.1 of Picea mariana. Classification (NCBI taxonomy): domain Eukaryota; kingdom Viridiplantae; phylum Streptophyta; class Pinopsida; order Pinales; family Pinaceae; genus Picea; species Picea mariana. Next base: position 38,846 of record JASDQU010107307.1, read on the forward strand.
GGAAGAGAGAAATGATTCATTTAACGAGTTAGGTGGAAGATACAGACTTTATTCATTGAAGAACTGGTTAAGGTGAATATAAGTGAGTACAGTATTAATAAATTAAGATATTCTTAATTTACGCTCTCTTAATATATTAATTTTTAATGGTGATTGAACTTCTTAATATTTTAATTTTTAATGGTGATTGAACTTTAGTTTTGAAATCCTTATTAATAATTTCAATAATTTATAATAATGGTTTTATTAATTATTACTTACCTAACTATTTCTTCATTTTTCATTTATAAATTTACAAAAAGTTTAATATTTTTTAAATAAATTATTAATTAATTTCTCTTTTAGTAATTCATTAAATTATTAATCTATCCATAATATAATTTTTCATAGGAAAAAAATATAATTTTTATTTCATCAGTTTGAAATGAAAATTACATTTTGTAGAATACATGGATTCCATGTATTTGTCTAGAGAGTGTGCTTCTCATACCCTTTCCTTTAAAATACAAAAAAAAATTACACACTTTTCTATTTGATGAGTGCATGTGTAAGTCATAGTACAAGTGAAAATATTCAAGAGTGGATACTGAATAGTGCTCAGAGAATGCAAATATAAAGAGATTGATAATACTTCATCACATAATTGACTTGGGGGCTTTTGAGGCTGAGCATCAAGATTGATATAAACAGACCGAAGACCAAAAAAATCTAAGCTTCCAGAAAATGAACCAAAGGATCAATAAAAGACATATGATAGTAAGAAAAATGATCTCCTTTAACAGCTTCTGCGATCATCCACTTCCCTGGTGCCAATTGAAGACCTTTAGATAGCTTATCTGTGCCCATATTAAATTCACTATATACATGTTGAAATAGAATGGAGTCGAAAGAATCCATAAATCTGAAAATTTCCTCAAGCAGTGAAAGCAGTTGAATATTGTGATAGGCTTGGGTTTTCCACACCTAGTTGATATCATTCAGAGAGTCTCTAAAGATCTGGATTGTAGTTATTCCCTTTTCACCAACAAAAGTCAATAAAAGCTTCAAGGACATGAGTTCCACATAGTTATTGGAGCTTGGCCCTAGTCCCATTTTGATTTTGTAGAAATGGTTTTCCTTGAGGTAAAGGATGCCCCCTTCCTCCCCCCTCCACGTACAAGACCATTTTGTTGAGACGCCCCATCAAAGTAAGCCCAAGGTTTTGAGTGATCCATTTCTGCTTCTCGAAGAAATCGAGGAGGACCTAAGTCTTTAGAATCAGGAAAGTAAGACAAGATGCCCAATGCTTGTGCAACTACCACCTCAGGAACAACGACCTTTCCCATGAAAATAGTGTTATTATGGGCCAGCCATATGCTCCCACTGATTATCTATCAATAATATAATATATTACCTAATCCATTAATTTGTTAAATAATTAATCACAAACTCACTAATACACCAACTTATTATTTCTTTAATCCAAGATTATATTTGTTACTAACTCATTAACCATATGAATATTTACTCACTAACTTAGTAATCACCAACTTAATAATCCATTTCCAACCAATAATTCACTAACATACTGACCCATTATGACAATTAATATGACCATTATTTCACTAATCCAATGACAATTAACATTCTAATCCACTAGCACACTAACCATCAACCCACTAACAATTTTAACACACTAACCTAATAATCCAATAACCCATTAATGGGTCTAATGGTTAAGAACTTGTGTTTTCCTCAAGGACGTCGCAAGTTTGGAATGGGGTCTCATATACCAATTTGGCGTCTAATTCACTTACCCACTAAATAAATTAACCACAAACAATCAAACTGTTAGGATATTTAGACACTTAGGAGTTAGTAAGATTTACTTGGTCTATTGTGTCGTTAGGTAAAAGTGTGTTTTCTAGTGTGTTTCTTTAGTATGCATTAGTATGCATTTGTAGTTAGGAAATTCGACGGTCACGATATGTTCCCGACATAGAGTGATCCGACGGTTCATACTCTCCTCGATCTTAACAACCATTGATCCGTGGCTTAACACCCGATTGGTCCATGATCTCTATTTAAAGAGCATGGAGGGTCATTTGCCGATGATCAATTGTGAGAAACTCTCTTGTAAAATCTCTCTGTAATCTTTTTGTTTGCATTAATAAACTGCTCCAAGTGGCCGCATTGGCTGGGGTCGTGGATGTTTTTCCGTAGGGGTTTTACCACGTGAAAACATCGGTGTGTTGATCTTTGATCTGGTTATGTGAGTGGTTACTGAAGGTGTTCGTCCTTTGTTGGAATACATGTGTTGTCGAATATGGTATCAGAGCCTGTTTGAAGACCCGCTCCTGTTGTAGATCAAGATCATGAAGCCGAGTTGCTTCATCTCCACTTTCTGTCATTTTCATACATTTATGAGCTGAGAGGACTGTTCCATTGCGTCCGGAGAGCTCATTTCAGTTAGGAACACTTTTCGTTTCACTCGAAAAGGTTTCCGTTTGCCCAAGATACGACCATTACAGTCAGGTACGGAGGTATAAAGCTTGAATACACATTTTTTTAAATTTTTGTAGAGTAGTATTTTGGTTTTATTTTGGTTTTGTTTTATTTATTTCCAGGTTGCTACTCTTTTAGATCTGCGTATGCTCTTTGCCCCGCTTCCTGTGCGATCTCGGCAAATCGGAAACAGATAGGAAAAGGTGCATTTTCCGGGTAAGCTATCCGAGATCTAACCCTTGTTGTCATCGAGAAGCGAAATTTTTTTCTTGTGTGAAAATATTTATTTTTTAGCAAGCTCTCCAAGGTCGTCTTCAACAACAACAACAACAACAATCCTCCTTCTGAACATTACAATATGTTTTGTTAGATCATTTGGTTCAAAGTTGCCTTATTAAGTAAGAGGTCTTGAGTTTAAGTCTCTCTTTTGTTACATTTTTTGAAAAAATTCATGCTAAAATTGTAAAGTGTATTTCACTTCAAGTATAAAAGTGATTCCCACTTCTCTTTATAAAAGTGGATCACTTCATAAAGTAACTTACACAATCACGTGGTCATTTGGTTACTGATTGTGCCTTATTTTAAAAATGACATATCTAAAACATCGAAAGTCCGTTTTTAGTGCTGTTTATTTTAAAACCGCATAACTTTTCAAGCTCTTTCCATCCAGATCATCAGTTTCAGTTTTTAAATCCACATTATCTGCATATTTAATATGGCTTCTACAAATATTGTCTTGCTTACCAGCAACAATTACTTCCAATGGAAATCTCATATGGAAAATTTATTTAGAAGTAAAGGTTTGTATCGGATTACCTTGGGAAAGGAAAAAGCACCCACTGATGCTGATAAGAAATCCAAGTGGGATAGTAGGAATAACGAAGCACGTGGAATAATCATAATTTTCATCTCTCCTGATTTAAGGTACCACTTTCAAGATATTGATGACCCCAAAGAAGCTTGGGACACAATTGAATCTGTGTTTGGTAAACTCAATATTATTCGAGCACAATAGTTAGAAAATCAAACACTGACCTTGAGTCCAAATGATTTTTCTTGCCTTAGAGACTATCTATCTAGGTTTAAAACACTCAGAATTTTATGTGAAGAATGTAAGATAAAGATGGAGGAAGAGCGTTGCATCTATCTTATTCTTTTTAAGCTAGATAGTGCATATTTTGTGTTTGTGTCTACCTTTTATGCCATGAGAGAGGCTCTAGGGGAAGAAGCTTATGAAAAACCCACTTTTGAGTCCTTTTGTGCTTCTTTGATTCGAGAGGAAGATAAGTTTGTACAATTTGGAGTGATAAACACCGCAGGTCCTTCCAACAAAGCCTTAGTTGCCCAGCAGAAAGATAAACCCAAGTATCCCAAGAAACAACATCCTCGCTACAACAACAAACAACATAAGGGTCCCAAACCTGCTGAGACAACTTCAACTCATACTGGTGACAAAGGAGCAAAATATAAAAGTAAGAATACTAACAGACATTGCAACCTTTGTGATAAAGATGGTCATGATGAGTCCAAATGTTTCAAGAAGATGACATCTTTAGAACCAGCGATGAAAAAGCACAACATCAGTATTGATTCTATTTCTTCTTCTCACGGACATGCAATTTCTGCTTCTGGTTTCTCCTTCAATTCAAATTCTACTACTACTTCTTCTTCTGATGACTGGCTTATTGATTCAGGAGCATCTTATCATATGGCTAAGGATAAAGCCATATTTTCCGCTCTAAATGAATGTAACACCAAGAAAATATTTGTTGGTGATGATAGATCTCTTAGTGTTGTAGGATCTAAAACAATTCAAGTAGATAATGGTCATTTCAATGATGTATTCTATGTTCCAAGTCTTTCTTGTAACCTTCTATCAGTCTATCAAATCACTCATTCAGGTGAAGGTAAAACCGTCGAGTTTTCACCTCACCAAGTTGTAATCAAGGATCTAAAAGATCCTAACCATGTTCTTGCAACTGAAATTGTTGATGATATTACCAGGTTGTACAAGTTTGACAACTTTGGGTCATCATCCTTTTCATCAGTTTTTGTTGCTCATAGCGATGACTTGAGCAAACTTTGGCATGAGCGGTTTGGTCATCTAAACTATCGCTCGATGCAACAACTATGTAATCAACAGATGGTGACTGGTCTTCCTCTTGTTTCATGCAGAGATGGTGTTTGTGCCGATTGTGTTCTCGGCAAACATCATCGGGATAGTTTTGACAAACGTGCCTCTTGGTATGCCTCGGGTCCTTTACAACTTGTTCACAATGATTTGTGTGGTCCACTTTCTTCTCCTTCTTTTTCTAGGTGCAAGTATTTCTTAACTTTCATTGATGACTTTTTCAGACGTACTTGGGTTTACTTCTTTAAACTCAAGAGTGAAGTTTTTGCCAAGTTTTTGGTCTACAAGGCCCTTGTAGAAAAACAATCCGGACATCCAATTCAAAGGTTAAGAACAAATAATGGAGGCGAATATGTAACAATAATTTTACAAGCTACCGCACTACACAGGGAATCCAAATGCAACACACTGTTCCATAAACACCACAACAAAATGGTGTTGTTGAGAGAAAGAACCGCACATTAAAAGAAATGGCTAATTGTATGATCCAATCTAAGGGATTAAGTCTAAAGTATTGGGCGAAAGCCATTAATTGTGCAAATTACATAGTAAATCACACTCCCACAAAGGCTCTTAAAAATATAACACCGGAAGAAGCTTGGACTAAAATTAAACCAGATGTAAGTCACTTCCATGTATTTGGCAGTATAGCATGGACTTACATTCTTGATGAGAAAATGAAAGCATTGCAGCCTAAAAGTGAGAAGTGTATATTTGTTGGTTATTCTGAAGATGTCAAAGGTTACAAACTTCTTCAACCACATTGTAATGAAATTATTATTAGAAGAGATGTTAAATTTGATGAAAATCTCTTGGCCCGCTAGCCTAATTCGACGATTGTGCCTTCTTCGGCCTACGAGCCATCTTCGACGTTTGTGCCTTCTTATGATCTGGTTTCTTCTTCAGATGATGACAGTGAGGATGAAAATCCACTTCCGCATGCTCACCCTCCTCCAGATGAGTCCTTTGAACTTGAACCAACACCAGCTCCGCCGCTTCCTAGATGGGTTCGTTCAACACGAGAAGCAGCTGGTGATCTTGTTGGTGATCCTTTAGATCAATGTCGAACACGTTCACAGTTCTAGCGAGCCTCTTCTCTTTTGGCTCAAGTTTCAGAAACTCATGATCCAAAGACATTTGCATAAGCTTCAAGTCATCCAGATTGGGATACAACAATGAATGCAGAGTATCATTCTTTAATGACAGATGATACTTGGGATCTTGTATCTCTTCCAAAAGGAAGAAAACTTGTTAGATGCAAATGGGTCTACAGAACTAAGTATGCATCAGATGGAAGTGTTGAAAGACACAAGGCTTGATTAGTTGCCAAAGGATTTTCCCAAATTGAAGGAATTGACTATAATGAAACCTTTGCCCCTATAGAAAAAATGAATTCCATCCGCCTTGTTCTTGCCCTTGTTGCCTCACATAAATGGGAGGTCCATCAGATGGATGTTAAATCCGCCTTCTTGCATGGATATTTGCAAGAAGAAATCTACATGGAACAACCTCCTGGCTATGTCGGGAATGACTCTAGCCTTGTTTGTCGTCTCAATAAATCTCTTTATGGTCTCAAACAAGCTCCCCGATCTTGGTATGCCAAAATGGATAGATTTCTTATTGCCACTGGATTCTCTAGACGCCATTCTGATCCTAATGTCTATACCAAGAAAGTAGGAAGCCATCTCATAATCCTTGTCCTTTATGTTGATGACCTTATCCTTACTGGTAGTGACTCAAAACTTTTAAACCATGTGAAAACCAGCCTTAAGAAGAAATTTGAAATGACAGACTTAGGCTTTTTGCACTATTTCCT